>KK120983.1:75095-117785 GCA_000611955.2 Stegodyphus mimosarum | reverse complement strand
TAATGCTAATTATGAACTAATCTATAATATCATTTAAATTCAGTAGCATAAGTAAATCAAGTTCAATTTTTACCAATTAATAAAAAAGAAACTAAATTTTAATAAAATCAAGTTCAATTTTTACCAATTAATAAAAAAGAAACTAAACTTTATTAAAATTTATTAAAATGCATACATGAATGATTGCTGAGTAGGCCGGAGACAGACTTATCAAGGGGAAGTTGCCTCCAAACCTAGCTCCCCAATCATTCAATTCGTGTTTCGTCATTCATGTATTCAAGGGCAATAGTTAAGAACATTCAAAAAAAATACCACCTAATTGGTTGGAGAAATTAAAAACCAGGAGTAAATAATCATAAATAGTGAAACATTCCGAGAAAAATTAAATTTTTCTAATTTTTAAAAAATTTTATTTAAAAATTTTTTAAAATTTTTTTAATAAAAAAATAAATTAATTAAATTTTAGAAATTTTAGAAACCCTTGTATACATAAAACCTCCCCGACACGAATATGCATATTATTAAAAAATTTTTTAAATATTAAGTGAAATCTAAACCGAAACTATACAGAATGAAGAAATTAAATATTTTCAATTATTAAATATATAAATATATATATATATATGTATATAATATGATGATTTGGAGTCAGCTGCAAGGAATGGATGGTGGTTCTATGCAGTATAACTTGGAGAGACTACTGTGCAGTAAGAGAGATGACAGAGATGACACTCGAAGGAAAAACTTGTAGACAGACGTGGCCGAATTGAATATAATTTTTATTACTGGACCTGAACTAATTATCAAAAACATAGTTTTCATCACACATGATTATGGGTGCAATACAAACTCCGCGTTTATATACACAGTATCACATTTTAGATAATGGAGTAGTTAGCAGCACAACAAAACAAAGGAAGCGAAGTAACATCTTGACTGCAAGAGAACTTAAGAGAAAGTGTGCAATTATCCAACATGGAGGTTCACGAAGAGAAGGTTTTGGTTTAGGTTAGTAAGGTTTCAGTTCTCGAAATTTTGAGTCCAGTTTCTGAATTAGCTGTGTCATCAGTGTTATGCAAGCCATGCGAGATGGACTGCTGTAGAAATGATGCAGTCCAGAGTTGGGAGCCTTCAGAGTTTATCTTATTATATTCTATCTTTACATACAATTATTAATTATAAGAATATTTGACATA
Organism: Stegodyphus mimosarum; assembly: GCA_000611955.2. Taxonomy (NCBI): domain Eukaryota; kingdom Metazoa; phylum Arthropoda; class Arachnida; order Araneae; family Eresidae; genus Stegodyphus; species Stegodyphus mimosarum. The sequence goes on along the minus strand of KK120983.1, from coordinate 116,589 downwards.
TTCTATGCCAGTTTTTCAAAATTATTTCCTTAAGGTAATTTTAATTATATACTTCTCAAAATAATTATAAAATCATAGCAATAATTCAAAATTTTCAACATAAATTCAAAAATATAATTATTCATCTTAATTACCTTCCCTAAAAATAATTATAAAAATCTTAAAAATTCTTTAATTACTTTTCTAAATCAAATTACTATAATTCAAATTTCTAATACCATAAAATTATATTTTTTCATACAACTATGCTACATTTTTAAAATCCAGTTTAATATGAGAAATAGCAGTTTGTAATGTAAATTCAGTTACTGAAAGCAGAAATGAAAATATTCCAGCATATACTTCAAGGATAATTTTCAATCCTGCACCAGTGAAAAAGAAGCTGACTAATTTATTGGTATCAAAGGCAAATGAAGCAATATAGTAAATACATGTTTGGTGACTGGGCAAAGTACTTTTGAACATACCGATAAATCACTTTCATTCCATAAACACTATGGTTACTTTTTTGGAAGCACTAGTAGGTCACATGATGCACTATTAAAAGCTGCAGCAGTACCATGATAGGAATCTTTTGTTGTTCAAGGGAAGGCACGGTTGCCATATTGGGCACGAAATGACCCATTTGGCGACAAAATTAGCGATATGCCATAGATGGATAGAGAACATTCAAGAACGAATCCTAACCGATTTGGCGCAGAATGTTCTCGAAGCAGGCCAAAAGCTATATAAACACTGCCTGTACTTGGAGTAGCGATGTATAAAAAATGAGTGCATTGTTGAGATTATCGAGTATACGCCGAGTTCCGAGAACAACCGAACCGAGTCGGAAGCTGTACTCTAGTGCTTTGCCGTGAAGCTGTCTTCACCGTTACAGCCTGAAGACTGTGTTACTGATCGTTTCAGCATGTTTATCGCAGTTTTTTGATGACTGTAAATGTGTTTTTGGAGCTGTCCTGAGTAATACTGGCTAATAAATTGTGTTTTCATTGTTCCTCAAGTGTAGTCGTCAATCACTTCAAATCCACAAACCCATACAAATGCAACCACTGGTGTCAGGAGTCAGGAGTAGGATTTGCGAGTGACTAACAGGCATGCCAATGACCCACCTGCAGGTGAAAGTCATGGTAGAGGAAATGAAGTTCACAGACTTCTTAGCAGCTGTAAGAGATGAAAGCTGGATATGAAGAGATGAAGACTGCAGTGAAAGCCAGATATGAAGAGATGAAGGCTGCAGTGAAAGCCAGATATGAAGAGATGAAGGTTGGATAAGAAGAGTTAGTGATTGAAATAAAATCATGCCAAGAAATGATATTCGGCCAAGAAAAGCTGCGAGAGCAACTCCAACAGATGCAATTGGACATTAGAAGAAACTGGAGCCATATCAGGAGATGTGGAAATGACAGAAGTGACATCTGAAGAATCAAAGAATGAAGCTGGTGAAGTGTCTGAGAAAGATCAAGAAATGACGGATGAAACATCTAATGGGATTAAAGAAAAAGAATGGAAACATGAAGAAATAAAGGATGGGAAGGAAGCTTTTGATTCTCAAGTGCCTGAAGTAGAAGTGGAAGAAAGTGAAAATGTGACTGTTAAGTTCATAAAAACTGATAGTGAAGTTGTGAAGTCGCAGTTAACAAGTATTGAACCATCTGAAAATTCATGTAATGCAGAGATGGGAGAAGCTGATATACAGCTTAAGCAGAATGTTTCAGTATTACAAGAAAGTACACCCACTTCATAAATTGGGTGTGTGCTTCATAGTGCAGATTGTATTGACACGGATTTGATTCTAAACCAGTATATTCTGCTTGTAAAGAACTGGATTCTGTTCATAACTCTAATGCAAACATTGGAACTGGTTTTCAGGAAAGAGAGGAAAATAAGCATACACCAATTGCTAAAAATGCATGGTAACTGTATGCAGGTTAACTGTATGCATGATGCGAATAAACTACAGAGTAGTGAACAAATTGTTTCAGATCTTCCTGTGGATGAAAAGACTGAAAGCACAGAATCTTCAGACTGTAATATGTAAAACAGAAATGCATCTGAGAATTGCAGTGAAAGAGTATTTGACCTTAATGAAAAATTTGAGACTGAAATTCATTCTGAACTTTAATTTATGTAATTTAAAATTGTTATGTGGTTAGTTTGTGTATATAATTATAAATAGTGTAAATATTTGTTTTTCATTCATCTTATTTGTTTATTTTATTACCATTTGTTTGTATCAAGTTTGGCTTCTGACTGACGTTTGCACTGCCCGGGACAAGCAGTCCTTGGGAGGTGGCAGTGTTACGAAATGTCTAGCTGGGGTAAGATAGCTTCGCAAAGTGGGTTTAGGGTTGCCAGAAATGGCAAGGGAAGGCAGAGTTGCCATATTGGGCATAAAATCACACATTTGGTGACAAAACTGACAATATGCCATAGATGGATGGAGAACATTCTAGAATGAATTCTTACCGGTTTGGCCCAGAATGTTCTCGAAGGCAGGCCAAAAGCTATATAAACCCTGTCTGTACTCGGTGTAGGGATGTATCACGAGTGAGTGTATCGAGTATATGCATCGTTGAAGTTATCCAGTGTATTGAGAGTTGTAGTATGAAGAGTCTCGAGAGTATGTTGAGTTCCGAGAATGACCGAACTGAGTCAGCTGTACTCTAGTGCTTTGCCATGAAGCTGTCTTCACCATTATAGCCTGAAGGCTGTGTTACTGATTATTTCAGAGTGTTTGTCGTAGTTTTTCAACAACTGTAAATGTGTTTTTGGAGCTGTCCTGAGTAAAACTAGCTAATAAATTATGTTTTCCTTCTTCATCAATTGTTGTCATCAATAACTCCAAATCCACAAACCCGTTAGAATGCAACAATATATTAGAACATAGTGTGATATTAAGCATATGTAAGTTACATTTAGCTAAAAATTAGTTGATTACATATACTAGTTAGCTTGGTAAACATGAAAATTAGTACAATTAAATCAAATTAGTAGAAAAGCATGATATTAAGCACATGCAACTAAAAGTTAGCTGATTAAATATGATACTTAAATACAATTAAATTCAGGCTGGTAGAAAAGCAAGATGTGAAGCATATGTAAATAAAAATTAGTATACCTTTGTTGTTAGGTAAATTACTGGAAATGTATTACTCTAAAAGGATGTAACCTTTAATTGCATTTAAACTTTCCATGAAAGGATCTTGCCATTATGTTTAACTTCATGATGAAAAAGGTATTTGAGTACACAATCAGCTAAATTTTCCTAATGAAGACCACTTTTCTTTTGTAATTTTATTTTCAGAGGCCGCCTGTTTGATTCTTGGACTGGGTATGTGAACCAGTCACTTGATTAACCCCTTAACTGCCAAGAAAAAAGTGCAAGATTCACACCCCAGTGAGTCACTTGATTAACCCCTTAAGTGCCAAGAAAAAAGTGCAAGATTCACTCCCCAGTGAGTCACTTGATTAACCCCTTAACTGCCAAGAAAAAAGTGCAAGATTCACTCCCCAGTGCCACCGTTTCTTAAACATGCATGCGCAGTTATACGATGTATTAGGAGGAAAATAAGTGCAAGTTTTGCTGTCTAAAACCTGTTTACTTTCACAAAATAAAAAATAAAAGAAAAAGTGAAAATACAAAATTTAATGTTTAGAGTAAAAGTGTAATAAAAAAGATGCAAGTATAATAAAAATTATGTTTGTATAATAAACAAGGTAATAAAAAAGATCCCCAAAAATAAAGTTTCGATCAATTTATTTTTAAACCAGTAAAGTCTAATGTCAGGTTTCAGTATTATACCAGGGTTGCCACTCAAACAGGAGAATGAAATTCCCTGACTTTTCCAGGTGTGTTTTAAGAAAATTCCAGTCAATCCACATAATTCACTTTGGCTGTGCTAAAAGGTAAATTAATTATGGAACCAATTGAAAACACAAAATTTGCCAATTACATATGACTTATAGATTATCCCCAAAGATTACTATTATAACTATAATAGGAGTTGTTTTCTCCACTAGAGAATTGAGATCAGAATCTGCTCAATGTGGATAAAAAATGTCTTTTTTCTTTTTCCCCGACATTTTGCAGTTAATTGAAAAAAAGAAATCTATTTAATGATATTTTTAAGTAAATTCAGGTATTTTATATTTATTTAGTTGAATACATAAGCAAAAAATATGTACATTGAATTTCGTGATGTTATGTCATCATACTTCAGGATTATGCCAGAGAAAATTTCCTGAAAGCATTATTTACTAATAATAAATAAATTTAGGGGAAAGAAGCAACATTAAATTATATGAATAACATTAAATAATTAAAAAACTTAATTACAATAATCAACGATATTTTGGCAAATTAAGTGGTTAGCCTAGATGACTGACTACTATTTTTTTTATTTTACTGCAAAATGACAAATAAGGCATTTATTAAAAAAAGAAAAAAAAATGTTTAAAAGTTTTTCCGGTAAAATCCTAGTATATACGCTACGGCCTTGGCACGATTTTGAAAATTGCCGCCAACACCGAAATGGCCCGTTTACTGTGCATCATAAATGTCGCCAAACACCGTGAGTACCGTACACAGAGACTATTCTCCATGATGCCGCTACACTAGGATTAAATAGATTTTGTTTTATGCAAGAATACATATTTTCTTTAGTTCAACATGCACTGCACATGCGAGTCTTTTGATAATCTGTTTAGAGCTGCATAAATTGGTTCTATGCCAGCTGCCCGAGTGACGCTAACGCACGCCAAGAAAGTGATCGTTTCCAACGCTGGCGCAAAATGCGCTTTTTGGAGGGATCACTGTATGAAACTCCCTGACTTTTCCAGATTTAGACTAAAATACTTGAATTCCCTGACTATTTTGGTCAATTTTCGAATTCACTGACTTTTTCCGGTTTTCCAGGTAGCGTGGAAACCCTGTTATGCCTTGTAAAATCAGTATATCTAAATGGAAAGCGTGGAGACGGCGTAGGCAAATTTTTCATATTAAGTCGTACCCAACATCGAGCATCTTTCGATAAATAGCCACAATCCTCTTCATCTAACATAATATCATACTGACGTGTCCGACCCTGAAGATGACGGAAAGTAATCATCTATTCCACTGTCGTACATACTTGTAAAAAAGCACCTACTACAAACAAGTACACGAAAACGGCAGACACACAATAAAAATACATTTTACTCAAACAGAAACATGACCAAGAACTGGATAGCCATTACTTGTACCATTTCAGGAACATCCCCCTCTCCAAATCTTCCCCCTTCTCTAAAATAGTATCCTCCTTTGCATACTCTGTCAAGGTTATTATGATGTTGCATTCCAAAGCTTTGCGAATAATTTTACTGGTAGCAGCGCAAAGCAAATGACAGCATTTCGGAAGGGCATATATATACGCCCGGGGCAGTTAACGTATCGGCTGAGCAAGGCGTATATATACGCCCGCGGCAGTTAAGGGGTTAAAAAAATTTGCAAAATTATTAACAGTCTGATGCTCATAATAAGCATGCTTGCCTAAAAATGAATCTGCTGTTTGCTGTAAATATGTTTCTGTTGAAAGCAATAAACCTCTGAAACACACCACTGTAGAGAAACATCTATTTTCAACAACTTCCTTAATTAAATGATAATAATTCCATCTATTTATTGTTAAAAAATTCAGAAGAGATAGGGTGTAAATCAGACAAAATAATAGTAAATAAATGAAAAATAAATTACATGTGTAAAAAAAAAACGAACAATGATTATGATGCTATAATGTAAAAAAATTATGAGTAGCAGTGTAAGAAACCAAAAAGAACATAAGAGGAACAGTTGCTGCCTTCAACCAAATGAATACGCTGTGTTACTAGGTTTGAACTATCACTGATATTTCCTCCAATGTTTACATTTACTGGGTTCTCTGGAGAAATGCTTCCCAAGTTTTAGTAACAGATTACTAGAACTAGAAATGTTGCACACATTAACATGTGCTATATTTTTTTAATACTTCATTACAGCAACCCCCAAGACTGAATCGTTAATCAAATGAGATATCTTGCTGAAATCCCACCATGTGTTCTTATATCTCACTACATGTTACATCTTGGCTGATTAGTGATTAAATTTTGGGAGCCACTATAATAAGGAAGTACCATATTTTTTTAATGATTAAAAAAAAAAAAACAATTAGAATAATAAAAAAAAAAAAGATTCAGAAATTTTCAATTTTTTTAAAAAAGAATAAACCATACTTTGTATGCCCTTTTATAATTCAAAATATTTTTAAATACAAAGCCTTTAGTTCTTGTCCTTTAATTTAATGAAGGAAATACATGAAGATTACCAAATGATTTCCTATGAATATATAAAAATATAGTTGGAATGCGCTTTAGCCCACTGCTTGGCGGCGATTGTTTTTGAATGAGCAATAAACCCTCCAACATGGGTAACTCCGTATAACATGTGTACGTTGTCTACATTGTGCAATTCGCTGAAGTTTTTTTTAAGTTTAAAAGGAACGTTGTGCACATGGCATTTTCTTGTAATTTATTTTCGTTATTTTAGCTTATTTTGTTCCTTTGTGCACGTTGCCTACATTGTGCAATTCGCTGAAGTTTTTTTTTTAAGTTTAAAAGGAACGCTGTGCACATGGCATTTTCTTGTAATTTATTTTCGTTATTTTAGCTTATTTTGTTCATTTGTGTACGTTGCCTACATTGTGCAATTCGCAGAGGTTTTTTTTTAAGTTAAAACGGAACGGTGTGTGCATGGTATCGTTTGTAATTTTAATGCCCTTTTAAAAAAAATTCCTTCTTTCTTCGATGCCATTTTGGTTACGTTTTCGCGGAGCGTGTCGGGAAGGTATGTAACGGCATAAAATGTGTAAGTATTACAACATAAAATGTAAATAATTAATTTAAACCTAACTGACAAATATTTTAATGATCATAATGTTCGTTTTGCATATTATTTTATTATCCTTTTGTGGCAGCAGTTTCCATACTAATTTATGCTTTAGAATCATGGATTCTATGTTTTGTTTACAATAGGTTTTCGCAGAGCGTGTCGGGAAGGTTGCAATTGCAAAGACGTTTCGCAGAAACGCGCCGAATTGGCGATTTTCAGAACATCGCCAGCAGTGGGCTAAAGCGCATTTTCACCAAAAATATAATTGAATTGCTTACTTCTTTGAAATACCCAGAGCAGCTTTCAAAACAGTATCCACACGTAAAGATGCTACAGATTTGGAGACTAAATTATAAACATCATCAGTTTCTTCAAGTTCTAAATCTTCTTGATCTTCCACATCGCTTTCTTCTTCCTCCTCGAAGAAAAGCAATAATAATCAAATCATAATTTAAAATACAAAATTGGACTGATTTATATTAATAAAGTCTATTAATCTAATTCCATTGAATACAATTCATTATATTTAAATAATCCTTTAGTTTCTTCATGTTTTGTAAATCAAATGACAGAAGATCGAAGATCATCCATATAATCATTACTTACTATCTATATATACATTAACCCAGGTTTGATCGCACTGAGTATGTCATACCCGCTCTAATGTAGAATTGGGTGCCCTTTCAATTGGCGAAAAATTTTGTTCAGTTTTGGCGATGAAACCCCATTTCTGGTTGTCATGAGAGTTTTAACTTGGTTTTAGCTCCTTTGACTTTTTAAGTGAAAATAAATCGATGTGCACATGGACAAAGTCACGGCAATGTGCAATGACTAGTTTGTGCAATTCTCCGATTTTTTTCAAGTGAAAATAGGTCGATGTGTACATGGACATGGAGTTTGTGAAATTCTTTGACTTTTTATTTTGGTTTTGTGTAGCAGCCATCTTGATATTGTTATTGTGCCTCCAAGGCGCCGATCTTGGCATCAAAAAAGAATTGCCAAAAAACAAGGGACACCCAATTGTAATCTTTTAACGTCATACCCACGTCCTCTGTTTTTTCGTTGTTTCTCTCCAACCATTTTTCTAAAATGGATGATTCTTTTTGTAGCTGCCCCCAAGCTCATAACCTTGAAAGGGAAGAGTAGGGAAAAGAGTTCTAAAAATAGATATCTTGAAATCATTACTCCAGGGTATGTCACACCCAGTGCAAGCATTTCTGTTACAATTCTGAGTACTGGTAGATGCACTGAAATCGTTCTCTCATTATGGCGCGTTTTCGGAGTTATGATGAAGAAATGCAACATTTAAGAAATTTATTTGATACTATTTCTTCAAGTGAAGAAAGTCATGAGGAATGTAATGAGTTTTCCGATAATGAAAAGGCGGATGATGAAGGAATTTACAGTGAACACGAATCTTTGACTGAAATAGAGTCTGATTTAGAGAGCGATTTTTCTGATTCAAATGAAAGGGCCTATTTTATACGAAAGGATAATATAACAAAATGGAGTAACAATTGGTATACATCTTATCCACTTTCTCAAGAACTTTTGAAGAAAAAAAAAAAAGTTGTTGGAATTTTGAGGAAAAATAAAAAAGAAACCCACGGTCAGCAATTCCGTTCGTTTTTGTCGCGCGAGTAATGGCGGGTTAAGTAGGATAGTTTCGGAAACATTACCATTCCCAAACTCTCTTAACACATAAATACCATGAAAGGATTATAAATATCTTTGCCATCGTACGGTTTTCAACAATCCATAATGTTTAAAAAAATCCCACCGCTATGAATATCAAAATAGTTTCTCCAGTATCAAGCAAATTCATGCTACCTCAAGTTCTTGCTTTGATCCCTTTTTCTTTTTAGCATAGTTACGTGTTGTATCTCTCTGAAAAAAGAAACCAACTGAATGTTGAGGTAAATGTTTAGCAGTCAAGCTTTGTGACGGAAAGGCACACTTGAACACATTATTTTTTCCTAAATTTCCTACCGAAATAATAGTTCTACAATTTCGACATTCTTTAACAACAGTTCCCAACAATCTCAGATGCATTCTGTAACAAAACATGTTTACATACAAACACACAATACGCTGTTTACTTTTCTCAACGTGACATGCCTTATTGCCAATTTCGAGCTTCCTCTGAATTTTTCTAAATTTGAAGGCAAAAGATATTTAACAAAGAATAAATCATTTTTTTGTATTTATTTATTTATTAATTATACTATTATTTACTAAACAATTTCGTTAAATTTATTACTTACGTTTCAGCACAAAAGCCCCTGGATCCTGGTGATCTGAGGGAATTTCGAAAATGTATGTTATATGAATGGCAACGCTCTGTTAGTTTCCAATTATTCTGTCTAGCTGTGGCTAACATAAACATGACCTCTTTATGATTTTATGATACTTTGCTTTCTGTATTTAATAGTGCTAAATTCAGTTAAGCATTCTATAAACTATATGAGCCCTTTTTTTAATATTCAAAATGCAGTATATTTTACCAGTGCTGAAAAATATATATTGCTTCGAAAGGTGAAGCATGGCAGTTTTAATTTATAAAACTTGTGAAAGCAAGAAACCTTTCTATGATCACTTTATTAAAACAGAACTTGATACTATGGAAGATCAGCCGGTAGATTATAGTATAAAATATGCAGATCAAGACACACTTGACATTTGTCATATTAAATCAAAAAGAACTCTACTTCAGTTTCGCTCATCTAGCCTAACTGATGCACAAATTAATAAGCCCATTTCCCATGATGAAATTAAGGTATACTGCATTGAAGGTACTCCTCTTGCCGTGTCATCGTCATCATCATTACATGATCTTCGTGAAATTGGTGTATCTATTCAATCAACGGAAAAGGCAGCTTGTTCATCATCATTAGTTGCACATATAACTCGTAGTAAAAATAGCGAAGATTCGCAGAATAAATCTTCCGATTCGTCAGCTTTTATTGAGGATAAATGCGTACAAACTAAAGAGAGAGATGGTGCAGATTACAAAGAAGGTATAAATCAAGAATTGTTTTTATTCTTTTTGAATTTAAGTGCATTATGCTCTGTCAGTTCTGAGTAACAGCTAGGAACTAAACCCGAAATAACACTATCAGTATAATGCAATTTTATTCACTGTATTGTTAAACGTAAAATTTACTGTCAGAAAGTTCTGTAAGATTGTGCTTTAAATAAGTAAATTTTAAAATGTATTGCTGTATAATTATTATATGGGCAGGGAATTGTATCATCTAAAAATTTGAAAACGAATAATTTGATATAAGTGTATTCAGTCAATTTATCAAGAAAGTAAAAACCTTGGTTGATCTTCCATTAATGATCTTTTGAATACTAATGCTAATTTTCAGCCTGTTTTATTTTTGTCTTTGTAACAATTAAATCATTTTCAACCCAAAATAGTAACATCAACATGAAATATTATGGGTAAAAGTTTACAATTGGGTGCCCCTTGTTTTTTGGCGATTCTGTTTTGACGCCAAGATAGGCTTCAATGAGACACAATTTCAAGATGGCCGCTACACAAAACCAAAACAAAAAGTCAAAGAATTTTTCACACACTCTGTATCCATGTACACATCGACCTATTTTAACTTAAAAAAATATCAGAGAATTGTACAAACTAATCATTGCACATTGTCTTGACTTTGTCCATGTGTACATTGATTTAATTTTAATTAAATAAATCAAGAAGCTAAAACCATGTTAAAACTCTCATTGTAACCAGAAATAGGGTTTCATCGCCAAAACTGAACAAAATTTTTCGCCAATCGAAAGGGCACCCAATTCTACACTAGAGCCATATTATGTAGTATTATTTTCAGTTGGTATCTAATCAGTAAGACTATGGTGTTATACCTTGAGAAAATATTTGATGATTTCAAATTTATATATGAGTATTGAGTGTAATTTACCTAAAAATATTAATTTAAAACAGTAGTTGTCATTATTGCTAGTTAGAAGTTGGCCAAATTATGATGGTGGTTATTGATGCATTGAAGTGTTTAAAGTTGTCAGTTATAAATTTGCTCAAAGTTAATCATCGTTTTGAATAATTTTGCAGTATCATAGGAAATTCAAATTAGATTGTTCTATTTTAATTATATTTAGTCATATCATGAATCTAAACATCATTTTGAATGAACATTTCATAGAGCACATCAAAGTTATATAATTTTTGGTGAAAATGCGCTTTAGCCCACTGCTTGGCGATGTTTTGAAAATCGCCAATTCGGCGTGTTTCTGCGAAATGTCTTTGCAATTAATTGCAACCTTCCCGACACGCTCCGCGAAAACCTATTGTAAACAAAACATAGAATTCTAAACCATAAATTAGTATGGAAACTGTTGCCACAAAAATATAATAAAATAATATGCAAAACGAACATTACGATCATTAAAATATTTGTCAGTTACCTTTAAATTAATTATTTACATTTTATGTTGTAATACTTACACATTTTATGCCGTTACATAACCTTCCCGACACGCTCCGCGAAAACGTAACCAAAATGGCATCCCAGAAAGAAGGAATTTTTTTTAAAAGGGCATTAAAATTACAAACGATACCATGTACACACCGTTCCGTTTTAACTTAAAAAAAAATCTGAGAATTGCACAATGTAGGCAACGTACACAAATAAACAAAATAAGCTAGAATAACGAAAATAAATTACAAGAAAATGCCATGTGCACAGCGTTCCTTTTAAACTTAAAAAAAACTTCAGCGAATTGCACAATGTACGCAACGTGCACAAATGAACAAAATAAGCTAAAATAACGAAAATAAATTACAAGAAAATGCCATGTGCACAGCGTTCCTTTTAAACTTAAAAAAAACTTCAGCGAATTGCACAATGTAGGCAACGTACACAAATCAACAAAATAAGCTAAAATAACGAAAATAAATTACAAGAAAATGCCATGTGCACAGCGTTCCGTTTTAACTTAAAAAAAACATCAGCGAATTGCACAATGTAGGCAATGTGCACAAATCAACAAAATAAAATAAATTGCAAACGATACCAGCGTTCTGTTCTTCAGCTGAGCCAAATTATTTCAATAAAAGGCAACAAAATATAAAAATTAAGCAACTTGCACTTCCAATAAAGTAATAAATGTACATGTACATTCACTCACCTCTCTCAGCATCACAGCTAAATCCATACCGACTCGGTATTTAGCGAAATATAAGGTACGAAAATAGCAAACACTCAACACAAAAACACCGCATTCAAAGAATACAACGACAACTGAAATAACTACTTAAATTAACACGTAAGAATTTCGAATAAACCGCTACGTCATCTCACATTACCAATAAAACCGTTCTTTATAAAATAGGAAATACGCATGCGCGAAAACTACATGTTTCCGTAGCTTCAAAATACCCAGTCAGCCATGTTCGCGGATATACGGAGTTATCCATGTTGGTGCGTTTATTGCTCATTCAAAAACAATCGCCGCCAAGCAGTGGGCTAAAGCGCATTTGGGCCTAATTTTTTAATGAATATTTCATAGTATACCAAGTTATTCAAACATGATATATCTACTGTTGTTGATACAGAATAGATGTGCTGAAGATGTCATAGTGGTTAGGTTAGCCTACTGCAGCTTGGGTTTGAATCCCAGAGATGACATGGCTGTAAGTGTCCGTCCCTTTATAGGAGTAACTGTGGCTCACCTGTTAGGTGCTTCCACTATAAAGTGGCCACCACTTCCAGCTAGTAGTGGCCAAGCCTAAGTCAGCTAAATGCTCACCAATGGATGGGAGGGGGGAAAAGTTCATCTATGTTGTTATATTATCACAGTAGACTCTTGATTAATTGGGGTAGTATAGAGGATGATGTCCACAGGTGATCTGAGAGCAGTTAAAAGAAGAATCCATATTATAATTAACAGAAAAATGCTATTAACAGTTTATGTATATCTTAAAGCAGTTTCATTTACAGATAAGTTTAGAGTTATGTAATGTAGAGTTTATTTTTTTATGCTATATGAATTAAATCACCAAAGAAAACACTCGTCAAAACGAGGGGGAAAACAGTCGTTAAGTATACTATAGGAACTAGATCAGTAGGATACTGTGACATGATCCACTGCTTGGCGGCGATTGTTTTTGAATGAGCAATAAACGCGCCAACGCCGTATATCCACCAACATGGCTGACTGGGTATTTTGAAGCTACGGAAACATCTAGTTTTCGCACATGCGTATTTCCTATTTTATAAAGAACAGTTTTATTGGTAATCTGAGATGACGTAGCGGTTTGTTTAAAATTTTTAATTGTTAATTTATTTGCTGCTTGGGATTATCTAGTAATTTTATTGGTAATGTGAGGTGACGTAGCGGTTTATTTGAAATTTTTAATTGCAAATTTAATTGCTGCTTGATTATCTAGTTATTTTATTGGCTTTGGGAGATGATGTAGCAGTTTATTCGAAATTCTTACCTGTTAATTTCAGTAGTTAATTCAGTTCTCATTTCATTCTTTGAATGCGGTGTTTTTCTATTGAGTGTTTGCTATTTTCGTACGTATATTTCGCTAAATACGAAGTTTCTATGGATTTAGCTGTGATGCTGAGAGAGGTGAGTGAATGTACGTGTACATTTATTACTTTATTGGAAGTGCAAGAGAAACGTGCAGTGATTGATTGGTGTATGAAAGCTGGTTTAATTGCTACATATTTTGTTTGTCGTAAGTGTGGTGAGAATATGCGTTTGTGTGAGAGAAAGGGAAGTATGGATGGGTTTGAATGGCGATGTAGAAAGCAAGGAAAAGTGAATGCGCATGATGTTTGTAGGAGTGTAAGGAAAGGTTCTTGGTTTAGCCATAGCCATTTAAGTATGTGTGATATTTTGAGAATTACAAGGTGTTGGTTTTTGAGAATGGGGAATGATTCTGTGATGCAAGAAGTGAAAGTGCATGAGCATGCTGCTGTTGATTGGTTTATGTTTTGTAGAGAAGTGTGTATGACGACTGTAATAAATGATAGTGTTCCGATTGGTGGTAAAGGCGTGATAGTTGAAGTGGATGAAAGTAAGTTCGGAAAAAGGAAGTATGGAAGAGGAAAGCCTGTGGATGGTCATTGGATGATAGGTGGTATTGAAAGAGGGACGAATAGATGTTTTTTTAGAGAGATTGAGGATAGATCAAAGGCGAGTTTGGAGAGAGTGATTGTTGAATGGGTGTTGCCGGGATCAACTGTGGTTTCAGACTGTTGGAAGGCATATGGTGGTCTAAAACACTTGGGTTTTGATCATCTTACTGTCAACCACAGTCTGTACTTCAGGGATCCCGAGTCGGGTGCTCACACTATTTCCATAGAGGGTACTTGGTCGGGAATCAGACTACATCTGCGTCGCAATACAAACCACGTAGATGGCGAATTTAATTCATATTTAGCGGAATATATGTGGCGAAAATGGCATAATCACTCCTTGAATGATGAATGTTACCGTGCATTTTTGGTTGCAATTGTTAAGATTTATCAGCCAGAAACGGCTGATAAATGCGAATAATTTTACTTTAAGACAGGGGGTTCCGTAACATCAAAAATTAAAAGAATATATCCTTGAAGAAGATTCCATTTTTGCTGAAATTGGTGAGTGAAACAATTTTTTTTATGTTTCTTTAAAATTTTTAAGTTGCTTCATTTTTATATTTTGTTCCCTTTTATTGAAATAATTTGGCTTAGCTGAAGAACAGAACGGTGGTATCGTTTGCAATTTATTTTTTTATTTTGTTGATTTGTGCACATGCCTACATTGTGCAATTCGCTGATGTTTTTTTTTAAGTTTAAAAAGAACGCTGTGCACATGGCATTTTCTTGTAATTTATTTTCGTTATTTTAGCTTATTTTGTTCATTTGTGTACGTTGCCTACATTGTGCAATTCGCAGATGTTTTTTTTAAGTTAAAACGGAACGGTGTGTACATGGTATCGTTTGTAATTTTAATGCCCTTTTAAAAAAAATTCCTTCTTTCTTGGATGCCATTTTGGTTACGTTTTCGCGGAGCGTGTCGGGAAGGTTATGTAACGGCATAAAATGTGTAAGTATTACAACATAAAATGTAAATAATTAATTTAAACCTAGCTGACAAATATTTTAATGATCATAATGTTCGTTTTGCATATTATTTTATTATCTTTTTGTGGCAACAGTTTCCATACTAATTTATGCTTTAGAATTCTACGTTTTGTTTACAATAGGTTTTCGCGGAGCGTGTCGGGAAGGTTGCAATTGCAAAGACGTTTCGCAGAAACGCGCCGAATTGGCGATTTTCAAAACATCACCAAGCAGTGGGCTAAAGCGCATTTTCACCGCTGATTGTTATAATATCCTTAACATTTGTCTTTCAGCATATTATTGTTATAAGGAAAACAATGTATATTGCTCTTAAATTTTAATAATAATTGATGGAAAATAGAAGATAAATGTTTGTATACTTAAATAGCAAAATTTGTTTGTATACTTAATTAATTTTTACAATTTAGTAATTTATTTTAGATAGATGTTTTAGCAATGTTTATGTATTCCAAATTATGTGGAATAAAATAATGTACTGTCATGGCTCAAAACAATCTTAAATACTGTGACTTGGATCTGCTGCTATCTCTGTTATCTCATGCATTTTCTTTTTCATTTTGTTTTGCGGTGAAAATGCGCTTTAGCCCACTGCTTGGCGATGTTTTGAAAATCGTTAATTCAGCGCGTTTCTGCGAAATGTCTTTGCAATTGCAACCTTCCCGACACCACTCCGCGAAAACCTATTGTAAACAATACATAGAATTCTAAAGCATAAATTAGTATGGAAACTGTTCCCACAAAAAGATAATAAAATAATATGCAAAACGAATGTTATGATCATTAAAACATTTGTCAGTTAGGTTTAAATTAATTATTTACATTTTATGTTATAATACTTATATATTTTATGCCGTTACATAACCTTCCCACGACGCTCCGCGAAAACGTAACCAAAATGGCATCGAAGAAAGAAGGAATTTTTTTTAAAAGGGCATTAAAATTACAAACGATACCATGTACACACCGTTCCGTTTTAACTTAAAAAAAACATCTGCGAATTGAATGTAGGCATTGTAGGCAATGTACACAAATGAACAAAATAAGCTAAACTAACGAAAATAAATTACAAGAAAATGCCATGTGCACAGCGTTCCTTTTAAACTTAAAAAAAACTTCAGCGAATTGCACAAAGTAGGCAATGTACAAGCAGTCAGCCATGTTGGCGGATATATGGAGTTACCCATGTTGGCGCATTTATTGCTCATTCAAAAACAATCGCCGCCAAGCAGTGGGCTAAAGCGCATTTCAGCCTGTTTTGCATGCAAAAATTTTGCTTTTTTCTGACAGTTTACAATAGTAATTTTGGTAAAGCTGCATATTAGGGGCCAGTTTGACGGGTTTTTGAAAAATCGCCAAATGGGTTATTTTCGTGCGTTTCAGAAAATCCCTAACTCATCATATCGCCATATCACATGGTCGCGAATTTGAAAGAATTCTGTAAACATACAAAAAATTTATCATGTAAACATACAAAAATATCTAAAACAGAAGTTCAAGAAAAACGACGATAAAGTATTTGAAAGTTAATAACTATGTATTTTATGTAATCAACAATATTAAAACTTTTCATATTATATACCATTTTTAAGACATTAGCAAAATGTAGTAAAACGTTTAGCACGTTTTACAAATTTAAGAAATTGTAGCAAGCAATAAATGAGATATAAATGATCGGAAAGCATTGATTCATATTTAATCTAAAACTTAAAAAAAGATGCAGAAGGAAAAGGAAGATAAAATTCAAAATTTCGATCTACTGAAACATGAGCAATAGTATAGTAAAAAAACAAAAAGTGGTTAACCAATTTGAACTATGTAATTTATATTTTTACAATAAATTTTTATTTATAATAAAAAGTAGGAACTCGCATTGGTTTATATTCACACTAAAATGTAACAATACAATGGAGATGAAATTCAAAATGGCGAGCTCATTTCAACCAGGTGCTTAACCACATATAATGGACACACACTTCCATTCATACAAATCTGTCGCATCTTTCATTTCAACTAATTTCATACTATTTTTACACTTAGGATATTCATACATATTCACAATCAAACCATAATTCATGCACCATTCTATCACACATCTTTCACCCTTATCTTGCAACCGAATCAAATAAGTAAAATCCACACATTCAACTCTTTCAACGCTAGCCATTTTGCTCACACAATCTACTAGAAGCACAGTGAAATCAAAGAATATGTGAAGATGTTCTTTGGTGAAATGATGAAAATTCAAAAAGCCCGCTTAAATACGATAAACTGTAACTTCAAATCCTAATGAATTTCATGACACTGAGAGGTTACCAGATTTGGCGCAATTTCACTTCATTTGGTGACTGTCCCTTAATCTGCAGTCTAGCCGTAATTTTTCCATCATTTCAGAATAAAAACTTAACTTTTAAGACAAACCTGATTAACTTTTTTTTAGACAAAGCCCTGTTAATTCGCTCCTCAGTTAGTTAGGAGTTTACTGTACTTTGGTACAGAAAGGTTATTATTGTTTATGTTTAGTTTTGTAAGTGTGCTTAGTTATTGCTCAGCAAAGTTTCCCAAAATTTAATCAATCCAGTTTATGTATATATTAATTGAGCATGCTGTAATTTTTTGCTTAGCTATGATATATGATTATGGATTCTTTTTTTTTTTCAGAGAAATCAATAGCTTTTAGTAATGAAGATGACACTTCAAAAACATCATCACCATTAATGTTTTCAAGGTCAAGCTCTGTTTGTTCATTGAATAGTTTCGAACAGCAATCTACAGTTGATGACAGAAGTTCTGTTAGTGTGTTTAGGTAATATTTAATTTGGCCTTTTCTCCCTCTTCCCCAATTCTGTTTAATGAAGTTTAAAGAAAAATTATAAAGAAGGTGTTGAAAATTATTTATAGTATAAAAGAATATAGTGGCTGTAAGTATATTAATTTGTATGTCTATTATAAGTGCTGTATTGAAGTTCTCCGTACTAGGGCTTTCAAATATAAATTAAACTATTAGATTTTTCAAATGGTGATTTCTGCATCAAGTAACTTAACTGCTACATGTTACCTACAGTGTCTGATCAGTTTTGTCAGTTGCATGTAGCACTTTTAAGAAATGAATGAGCAACAAATGCTTTGGTCCACAGAATAAAGGATTACTATTAAATTTTCAGTGGTTGAAAGGATCTCAAGCTCCTACAATTTGATCAGGCTTTGCAGACAATAAAGAACAATGTCTGTCACATTTGTGTTAAGTATCAGGAAGGCTGAAGCTAAACACAGTTGGCCAGAGAGAGCGAGGTAAGATGCATGACAGAAATGAAGAAGAGAAAATGATGCTGCAGGTGAGAGAATGATGACAAGGCGGCCTTATAAAAGAAAGATGATCTACTTTCATTGTAATACTTCATCTGCAAATAATCATTTGCATAGATAATTCTTTTAGCTTTAATTAAATGATTAAGTAATTTAAATTTATCTGTGTATTATCACTGAGATAATATGACAGTAGTGTCACAAGGGGGCTCAAACTGCATGTGTATGGAATGTGCTGGTATATCCTCATAGCTGCCAATTTTCCTGGTTTTATCAGGAGACTCCTGGCTTTTCATCTCATCTTCCAGTTTTAAATTTTTAGCCTTTATCAAAGAAAGTTTTTTCCAAGGAATAAATCAAATTTATTGAATAAATGAAACTTAAATTGTGCAAATTCTATTATTCCACCCCTAATGACATTCAGTATAATTTTCCTTGTTAAATTTTATTTTATCTGAACTGTATTGTATTCTTATTCATTTTATTTATCCAAAGGGGTAATTTTCCAGGACTATTAATTTTGTTTTGGCATTTTGCATTGGTTCACTTTTCAAATTGTTGCCACCAAATATTGTTGCCCTGTAGTATATTTAAAGAAAAATAAATAATGAAGAATCTGCATAAATGTATATATGTTTCTTGCATTGGGATAAAACAATGGTGCCTAGAGCCATCAAATTTTGAATAACGTACGTTTCCACCTGAATTGGGCATCTGGAAGCCCAAATTGGGAATTAGGAATTTGTTTTATTATTGATTTCATATTTTGTAAAACTTTAATGAATTTTTGATTAACAAACTCAACAATTTCAAAACGAGCAATGGCAACACTGTATGGAAAAAAAGTATTTTTATCTCCAGCTCGCGAGACTGTGTATTGGAAATTCTAAATATATCTTCATTTGAAAATTATTTTGTGATATTACTGTTGAACTGAATTTTATGGTTTAAGTGTGAAAAACATGATATTTAATAAATAAAGGTAACACGCAGAACATTAAAAAAATGCCTTTTTTTTAAAAAAATCTTTTTCTTGTTAAATTTTGTTTTATCTGAGTTGTTCTAATATACTGCTTACATCTGTAGATTTTTAAGTGAAGATTCAATCAATGTTTAATCAGTTAATATTTATGTTACTTCATTGTATGGTACATTACCAAGTTTACCCAGATAAATATTATATACACTAATTGTTAATTAAATTTTAATTGTATTTAAAAATATATAGATAAACAGAACTTTTTCCCCCTATTTCTGATTTTCTCAGTACAAAAGTGTTAGAAAATTGCAAATACAATTAGCCAAAGAGCAGATAGTTTAGAATATCATATTTTACATCAGCATTGTATTACAAATAGTTCAGTATCATGAATCATGTTGTCAATTTAAGACTTTGTAGTACCTTTGAATAATAAGGTTTATTGATAAAGAAGTTATCGATGTGCTGTTTGATTGTCTCCAAAGAAATTAGGCTGTTCAGAGAGTTCTGAAGTGACTTGAAAAGATGAAAATCGGAGTGGGCAAGGTCTAGTGGGTATGAGGTGACATAAAACATCTCAGTTATAGTCAATTAGTCAGTCCAACAGAAGTCTTAGAAATAAACATAACAACCTCTTCAACATACCATTTCATCCTTCTATCTGTTATACATGTGGTCAAATTCTCTATAAATTCAATATTCAGTTTAATCACCAATGGAAAATCTGTCGTTTGACTTTTAAATGAATTTCTGATTTTAATTCTTGGGGAATCAGCATATCTTATCAGTGTGATTTGACCAAATTCAGTTGGCTATGCGAAAAGCATGTTTAAATGTCACATCAAAGAGCATGAATCCTGCATTCAAAAATGAAAACTAAGCAAATCTTCAATAGCTGATCATAATTGGTCAGTGAACCAAACTTTTAGTTTGTTACTGTTAAAATTATTCACTAAGTTTCTTCAGTTGGTGAAATGAATTTCCCTGAAGCCCTTCATGTTTGCAATTTATCATAAGCATTCTTTAGTTAATGACATTAATTACAATCTAGCTCTTTCCAGCATTTTAAAAATTTTAATATCTTAGCTTTTTGACTTTTTATTGCCATGTTAATTTTTGTTTTACTTTGACTATAAATTTCCATATAAAATGGTTTCCCCTTCTCTCACTTTGCAAGATATTTTTGCTGAAGAAGAAAGATCTGTGTCTGATCCCTCAAAAGTGGTAGATTTTCAAAATCCACACCAATGTAAGGTTGCTTTTTAGTCTGATTTTAAGCATAAAAATTTTTAAGAGTTTCTAGATATTTTTAACACTTCAGTAATCTGCAATGTATTCAAATTTATCCTGATGTTTTTTTCTATAACATTACATGATTTCCATAGCAATATGTTAAAATGTATTCATTTTGAAAAAATTCATAGTTTATAGAATATTTAAGCATAATGCACAAATTTAAATATTTTCAAAAGTCAACATAAAAAATCACATATAAGCACCCATTACATTTAAATTAATGTTGAATGTATAATTTTTTAAAACTAGAGATCAATGTAATGAATAAATAAATGTTTGTAAATTAGCATGAAATTTAAATACCATTATTATATAGATTTTAATAGAAAAAAATGAAAATTTCTTTTATTATTTAAAACTCTACAACTATTTATCAAACATTTATATTATGTTCTATAGTCCTTTATTTGTGAAAATTATCATTAATTGTAAAATTAAATATTTGTGTAATAATGTTTTAGGTTTTCACTCAAATTTATATTTTGTTGCATCATTATAAATTATTTTTTACATTTTCAGTACTCTTACAAGTGGAATTATTTCTCCAAGTGAGCTACCTGATTCTCCTGGTGAAACTGTATCCCCAAGTTTACCAAAAACTAAATTCACTGAATTTCATTTCCCCGTTAATTACACTGAGAAGTCATCTAACTTTAATTTTAGTAATCCTAAAAGGCAGTCAAATGGAACTGTTTCTCAAAAAATACAAAATGGGATTTTTGATGATGCTTTAAAAGTGTATAATGAAGAAGATGGTTTCTGTTCAAGATCCAGCCTTAGTTCGTTGAGTATAAATGATGGTTCGGCTCATATTTCATTGTCAGTTTTTCAAGTTCGAAGTATGAAATCAAATATTAATCATACATCTTCAGTTGATGTTAACTGCTGTATTGCTGCAGATGATTCATCAGTCTTAAATTTTAATACTGAATATAGAGAACATGAAAACGTTTTTAGGGAAAAGAACTTTGAAAGAAATTGTAGAAAGTCATTACAAAATACTTGGGAATATGATCAAAAAGGAACTTCAAATTTTGATAATTCTAAATTTGCATTAACAAAATTGATTGAAGAAAATGTTCGAAATGAAGGGTCCAGATCTTTTTTTGAGGATGCAGTGAAAGACTATGCATCTGAAGGTAATTTTTCTTCTGCTTCTAGTCTCAGTGCATTAAGTTTTCAGACAAAGAATACTGAACTATCAGAAACTTTTTATGAAAGAATCTTAAATCAAAATTCAGGAGAAATACCTGTGACAGCAACATTTTTTAAAAATATGGTAAGGCTACTTAACTTTTCTATCATAGATATAACCTAAAATGTTGTTCATATTCATATATATTTATATACAAGGGTATATTAAACTTGGACTAACTCTGCTGGGGGACAAAAATAATTTTCTTCAATTTGAACACCATTTGCTTCGAAATAGCCATGCACCAATCTCTTCATTCCTGTCACCACTTTGTTCAATTCCGATATTTGGATTGTCTGGACAAATCCATTTGACACACCAGCAATATCTGCACTGTCATTGATAATCCTCTAATGAACCCAGGGTTTGTACCATCCTTAAGCGTTCTTAAAAGTGTGTAGGTGTTTTGGAATAGATTTTTGGTCCTTAAAAATCATTAATGTCAGCCAAAATCAGCAAAAGGTCCTTAGTTTTAATCATCTGAAATTTTTGTCTGTTTTTACGACTGCTGTTTTGAATGTGAACTAGCATTTTGGATGGCGATTCGTTTATAAGTATGGTTATCTTTTGAATGGGTTCATGGGTTATAATTTGTTTCTATTCCTAATATAAATGGTAGGCTATTAGAGTTTCTAAGCAAGAAGTGAAACATAAGTATTTTGAAACTATTTCATTTTTTCTAATGAGAGTTCTTAACAACTTTTTGCTTTTGAAGATGTGAATTCTTTTATTAAACAGTTCTAAATTTGGTGACTTATCAATATATCAGCAATTTTAAGATCAATTTCTATAGAGAATTAATTCAAAGATCTGAGAATTTTTCAACAATTTTTTTTGTATTTTAAAATACTGTAAATTTCATTGAAATAATTGTAATGTATTGAAATTATATTTAAGAAAAACATTAAAATAAAACATTTTTATTTTTTACTGTTGTAATTGTCATTTTAGTGAATTGTTATACGATATGTGAAATAGGCATTCAAACCGACCCTCTTTCAATTAGTCATTTCAACAAGCAATATTATCAACAGCAAACAGTCATTAAAAATTCAGAATTGGAATTGTTTATAATATTGAATTAATAATATTCATTTTGTTAAAAATTTTCTATTTGTAGTATGTGATGTAGATAAAGAGTTCTTAAATAAGAAATTTGTTTCCTTTTCAAACATTGTTATCCGTTTTCTTGTGAAATATGCATTTTTATTTAAAACGTTTTTGAAATTAATTAATAAATGTTTAGAAAATTGCTTGCTTCCCTCCCCTTTTTGCAAAGGAAAAAACATGTTTCTTTATTGATAGAATTTTTTCTGTATTGATTTTCTTCACTAATAGAGCCAATGGTAACTCATTAATTTAATTTAGGATTTTTTCCCTAAATTTACTTTATAGGAACCTGTGTTTCATCTGCAGTCATTGAAATCTAATGAAGATATTCATGAAACTATATTAGAGAAACATTGTGCTGAATTAGAAACACCAGAATCCCTTAAAAATGAAAATTCTTCCATGATTTTAAGATGTGCTGTAAATCAATTTGATAATGAGTCAAAACCTCCTGAGAAGGATAAGTTATCAGTTGATTCCTCATGCCAGAAGCACACAGAAAATAATTGTCTTCAGGAGGAATCACAAAGTAAAGTTTTAATGGCTGAAGTAAGTATATTAAAACTGTTGTAATGTTATCCTTTCATGTATAGTTCATTCTGTCGCAGTAGTAATTTATAGTTTTAGTAATTTTTTCAGAGCTATGCACAGAAGATTTTTTAAATTGTTTTCTGAAATATGTGGGAAAAATACTTTTAGTATGTGTACTTTGTATGAAGCATTCAAATATTCTGACAGATCTTCAAATTTGAAAATTATATTCATGCTTTCAGTTTTGCTATAATATGAAGCTAATATAAAGCTGAACTGCTGTAATCTACATTTATTCATAAATTTAGCTTTTATTGCTATTATGGCAACAGCTGACTTTTTAAAATTAGAATTGTTGGTTTCCTTGAAAGCTGCTAGGAATGGTGAATAAAATTAATAGTAAAAACAAGAAATAATTTATGATTAAAATTGAATGAAATTCAGTGAGATAAAAATATGAATTAACTAAGTTAAATTAAAAATGAAGAAGTAAATGGTAAAACAAATGAAAGATGAGTAAATTAATAACAACAAGCAGGGCAAGCAACATAGATAGCCACTGAGAATGCCAATTTTTGAAGGGCATGAGGTATATTTTTCTCACAAACAAAAACTAAGATGTATTTAATTTTAATTAATAATTTCATTTGTATGGTATGCCAATTTGTACTGAACTTGTACAACTTGTAGGCTGTCAAAAGTGCTGAAGCTGGCCATTAAAACAAGGCGTGTCACTGAGGATAAATTAACGGCATGCGATAAGAAAAATTCACATATTTATTTTTTGTTTTGAAGCATTTTTGATCAGATGGCCACACTTTAAAAAAAGTACTCTTTCCACATGGGATGGCTTTATGATATGGGGTTTTTTCACAATTGTACAACTTTTCCCAGGCATTTTACTCGTTCTAGAGAAAGTTAGGCATGCATTCAGTATCTAGGATCAATATCAGGTTTTGCTAAAAAATTTAGAAGTACCAGAGCTCATCTGCAGGTAGACTCCACCTGAATATAAGCCTTGATTAGAGTAGTATCAATATGTTAAAACCATATCCTGCTATTTGGACTGAAAAACTTTTTTAAATTAAAAGAAGTAAGTAGTGTTTGTGATAAATTATGTATCAGTACTTTATATGTCTCAAAATTTCACAAGTTTTTATTTGATACTGGTTTCTGATAGTTCAGATAAAGATCTGTAACAACACAAACATTTTCAGTTATTGGAAGTCGAATTAAATTGAAATTTTCATCTGAATATCATTTTTTTATTGTATAACCAAAAATCTGTAACAATACGAACATATTCAATTATTCGAAGTCATTGCTATTGTATTAAATAGTTTAAAAGGATGTTGATTAATAATATAGTATGTTATTAAATAATATGCTATATGTTTCATTATTCTGTATTTATAGGGGTAAAGTTTAATTTTTCGTTAAAGTGTATTGCTGAATCACTTATATGCGAGCCTGTATCTTAGATATTTATAATGTGCTTTTAAAATATTATGAAAACAGCCAAAAATTTATTTTACTATCATTATCAGATATATGGAAATGCTATATTTTCATCATTTAAAATTTTTATTCTAATGTAAATGCCTAAAAATATTATTTTTCACTATTCTTGCATGAATGATCACTGTGTAGATTCTGTGTAAGGAATGGTTTATTATTTTATTCTTACTATTTTGTATAATAAATTTTAAAAAAATCTGTTTACTTTATAATTAATATTTCAGGTGCAATTTCTTAAAATTTAGACTAAAATAGCACTAATGGAAACAATTATTTACAAAACATTGCTAAATAGTTTTCAAATGTTTGCAAATTAGCTAGCTATATTCAAAACATGTTTTTCAGATATCAAGATTCTGTAAATTTTAATATTTAAATATTTTGAGCAGAATAAGGGAAAAGAATGCTGTTTTTACACAGTGTGTGAATTCTGGTTCTGAAGTCATTGAATGATCATCTTCAAGCATGTAAAACTATTATTAACTTTTTATTAACTGTTATTCTTAAAATTTTTTCTTTGAATGATTGCCAGGATAGAAAATTGTTGCAAATAAATAAAAGGGAGTGGGAGATAATACAAGCTAATATCATAACTTCTAATTCTGCATTAGAAAATAAATTAAAAAATTAGTAATGTATGTATTTTGATTTTCTCTTATCTCAGAAATGTACTAATTGCAACTACTATCATTTTATGAGACAGAACTGGTATTTTAGTTATCTGTTTAAGAAAAATGTTGATTTTCTTTTTTTAAGAAAAAATAAAATTCTCCAGTCTGTATCAGCACTTCAAAAAAATGCATCATCTGTGCAATTTATATCTGTCAAAACGGTAAAGGTAAAATTGCTAAATTTGTTGAAGTTATTATTAATATTTTAAGAAAATAATGAAATTTTTATGTAAGTTCTTTACTAGACTTTTGTTAACGTGAATGTCTGTTTTCTGTGCTGTTAAGCTTGAGATAAAAAAATTTTATTTTCAATTTGAAATTTTTAATTTTAGTTTTTGTAAAATGTTTGAAATCAATGTAAATTGGAGGTGAGTAGTAAAGAAAGACGTAAGTCTTCTCTATTGTCAATTTATCAAAATTCCAGTCAGTATCGTATTTTTCTTTCACAATGAAGTATGTACAAGTTATGTTATTTTTACTTTTATTTTGTAGTACAATGTCAGAGCTTATAAAACTTTGCACATTACAAATGCTTTAATTACCACATTTATTATCAGATGACAAAATATTTAAATGGTTCTGAACACCCAAGTAGTTATATTCTGTCTTTTTTTTTTTTTTTTGGTTGGTTTGTTTGTTTTAAATGCTTCAGTTCAATCTTCAGGTTAACCTTTTTTTTTTTTTAATGCATTGAATTTTTATCGGTCTTTTCATATGTTTATTTATTTTATTTCTGTTTTAAGGAAAGTAAATATGATGAAAGAAAATGCAGTTCCTAAAGTAATGCAATTTATTATATTATATGTAGGAGGGACTTGAAGATAAGACATCTTTTCATGGTATTAACTCTGGTGAGGATGAAGCTATTAAGCATTGTACACAGCTAAGTTTGTCAGAGATGACAAAAGAAAGAAATCAAGAAAATGAATTAGTTGATTCTGTTCATGCTTATAAGCCTCAGAATAGTAAGCATCCAAATAGTCCATCTGCAACTGCTGCGAAAACAAAACAGGCACTGGAAGAGAACCAGAATGCAAATGCAGTTACTAAAGTATGTATCGGCATTATATATATACTTGTTTAAAAACATGTTTTTGTGCTCTGTACTAAAGGTCACTTTACAAAGATCATAACTGAGAATTTGTTAAAATAATATATATATATATTTTGTTTGTTTACACATTAAATATTCAGGTGAAGTTGAACTGATGTTTGAAAAAAGGCAAACAATATTTTGTATCAGTATTGATATTTAATTTTTCTTAGTTGTCAGTTTATTTTAATTATTACAGTACAAAGTCCGAGATCTGTACTCATCAGGATTTCGAACGATTCCGGATTTGAGATTTTTCCAAATATTAGATCATCAGTTTAAATCTAGTAAGATGGCATGTAGAAATTATGAAATTAAAAATATGGAATCGTGATCTTTGAAATAATGAAGCATTTATAATCTAAAGGGTATCAAAATTTATAAAAGAAAAGCTTAATATTTATTTGTTTACTTTATTAAACATTTCTTTGTATGTAAATTGCTTAAGTTGCTTTATTTTTTATGCTAATACTTTCTCTTCAATTCTATAGACAGACCTTGTTCAGTTGTTCTTTCCTCTTGTTCATTTGCAAAGTTCCATTGTTCAAGTCCTGTAGTTGCTGTTTTGAGAATTCCAACTAACTTGTGAATCAAAACTTTTTTTCATTTTCATTAACCTCTCTGTCACTTTCTTCACTATCAGTAGTGATATTTTCTGGGACCTAGAGCCATACTACAGATTTCGCCGTCCGTTTATTGATTGATGATTAGAGCATTGTGATCACAGTGAAAAACTTTGTTATATCATCTTCATTTATTACCGCTTCTCCACATTTCTTTACAAAATCCATCAATTGGAAAATTTCACCTGTGGTTTGTGATATCTGAATGCCTTCAAATTCACGGCAATCATCATCATCCTCAACATAAAATATGGTTGCTGGCCATAAATTATGCCGAGCATTTTTTAAAGTGTGCCTCCACAAAGCATTTTTTAAAGGACTATCTGGAGACACATCCTTCCATGATCTTGCGATGCTCCATACAGCAGATTTTATGGTATAATATTGTAAAAATTTTTTAAATGTGTTGCCAATATATTCAAGAAATTTAACATGGATTTTAAAAATACGACTTTATATTTGCACTTCAGCATGCACACTATTCCGATATCCATAGACTGAATGAAGGACTTGGAAGAAAGAATAACACAGATATATTATCTTTCATCAAACTCAGCGGCCGAGTGGTAAAGATGCTGAACACTGGTAGTTCGGTCCGAGGTTCGAATCCCGTGAACGGGCTGGCTGCATGGGCGTTTTCGTGGTTTTCCCCATGTGTAACGTGTATACGAGCCCGTCCTCTTAGAAAGTCCTCCACGAAGGCATCCCTCCCTTTAGGCAGATAGCCCTCATGTGCTTTGCCGTAACTGAATAACCTAACCTAACCTTTCATCAAACTTTAAATGAAATATTAGCTGAACAGTTATCTACAATCAGGATAATTTTTGCATCATCAGGTAAACCAACCGAATTCAAGTTTTGCTAAACCTCGCATTTGAAATGATTTTCAAACCAGTCATACGTTAACGCTTGTGTCATCTGTGCTCTTTTATTTGCATGATATAAAACAGGAAAATCTTTACTGCTTTAAATGCCTGAGGTCGCATATTTTTTCTGATTACAAAAACTTTACACTTGTGTGTTCTTCAGCATTTGCTAAACATTTGCTGTTAAAACTGTTAGTCTAGCTTTGGGATCTTTGACACCAGTTGGAGCTTTTTCTGTAGAGGTTTCCAAGGTATTTTGCAGTACATATTGCCAGAAAAAACCACTTTCATCAACATTATAAATTCGTCCTGGAGATAACGTTTCACTATTAATGAGTTTAATGAATTCATCTGCAAATAGCTCAGCAGCTTCAGCATCAGCTGAAGCATTTTCAATTGAAATTTTTAATTGCATTATTCCACAACAATTTTAAAATTTGGTTAGCCAGTCTACTGAATGTGTGCACTCAGTTTGGTTTGAGCCATTAGCAGTGAACCTGTGAATGGCATGCCCTCACTGCATCTATGTGTAACCATTCAATCATCACTTTGTCATGATTGTCACTTTTAGCATAGCGAATAATTTTTCTGTTATTCATTGTGAGTGAGTTGTTGGAATCCACAAAAATTTATAAAGTTCCTTTTTCTCTTATGTCATATATAGTTGACTATCCAATGCCATACACTTCGTATGATTTTGAGAAGAATATACCTATATCCATTTTTTGCAGCAATCCCACTTTTTTTTAATGTACATTTAAACATGCTTTCACTTTGTAGATCTTGTTGCAGTTCCAGAATTAGAAACACCTTTCAACATAATCGAAAGTTCAAACTCAAGTTTTCATAAAATTGTTGTAATGATAATAGCCGACAAAAAGTAATAAGCTGGATCAAATGAGAAAGTTATTAACAGTGTAGTCTGTTATATTAACTGAAATTTATTGGCATCAGTAAAGTATAATTTTAGCCTAGCTTAACAGCATCCACTGTACATGATTGGGTATGTAGCATGGCGACGAAATGTTCCGTTAAATTTATTCTTTCTTCTATCGTGCACTGATACAGTTAAGCCTGAGTTGTATTAATTTAGTTGTTTATTATACTTATGTCTAATTCTTGCACATGCTTAAGGATTATCTGTGTCATGAATAAATAAATTCCTACTTAAGCTTACTGAGAGCCGGTGCTAGATATTTTGCCGTCTGATGCAGTCTCTGCGGGTCCTAAATTCTGCTACCAAGTGCCTCCCTAAGTTCTAAATTTTTGCCGTTCCTTAATTTTGGGTCCCAGTGCTTTCCCTAAATTCTAAAAATTTTATCATCCCTTAATTTTGTTACTCGGTGCTTCTCTAAATTTCATCTTCCCTAAATTTTGCCGCCCGGTGTGGCCATACAAGCTCTGGCACCAGTTCTGGATTTATGTGAATTACGGAGCCAAATTATTGATCATACAAATTTATGCTAAAATGATTGTTACTTCAATAACAAGGTGTTTTATTTAGTGCCGAAGTGAAATTTAAAATCGAGATTCTCCACATGTTTTCTTGCGAGGATAGGGGGAAATCAAATGCACATGCCTAAAGTATAAAAAAAAAAAATCCTAAAAAAAAATTTGTTGTTGGCTTTAAGGTCTGGATTTTAGATCATTCCGGATATTGGACGTTTGGATTTTGGACTTTGTACTGTACTTTGAAATACACTGCTGGCCACCCAAATTGCAACACCAAGAAAGACAAGAGATATCGCAATAAAATTTATTTAGTAGATAACATGTTAACCAAGTATCAAATGATTAAATTTATAGACTTCTGTGAAGTGTGGTTCCTTCCAGAATCAGTAACTACAGCATTGTTGGAAATCACCTCTGCCACACGCCTCGGCATTGATTCAGAAACTTTGGATGTTTTCGTGGGGTACAGCAGACCAAGCAGCTTCCATACGTTGCCAAAGTTGGTGTGGCAGCTTGGAATGTAATTTGGGTCAGTTGTTCAGCAACCATGGACCACACGTTTTCTATCGGTGAAAGATGTGGAGAGCGAGCCGCCAGGGAAGCAATTCAATCTGATGATTGAGGAAGAACCCTTGGAACAATGCGTGCAACGTGTGGTCGTGCATTATCCTGTTGAAATATGGCTGTGGACAAGCCCTGAAAGTAAGGAAGGACAACTGGTTCCAATGCCTCAGAGATGTAGTGCTGGCAGTTTAAAGTACCGGCAATGCGTACTAGAGGAGTGATATCCAATACCGCCCCATACCATAATACCCGGTGCAGGACCAGTGTGGTGGTGCATAACGCAGCTATTCAATATCCTTTCTCCACGGTGTCTCCAGACTCGAATCTGACCATCGTGGTGTTCCAGACAGAAGTGTGACTCGTCAGTAAAGACAATTTCATTCCATTCTGCCATCTACATCCTTCTTTCATCGCACCATTGGCGGCGGAGACGTCTGTGGTTCTACGTCAACGGTAGACGAAGCAATGGACATCTTGCGAACACACCGCTCTGCTGTAAACGGCATCGAATGATACCCGCAGACACTGGATGATGCATTAGAGACTGAATGTGCTGTGCTATGGTTCAAGATGTGACTGAGCGATCCGTCACTGCCATGCACACAGTGTTCCTGTCATCACGTTAAGTGGTTCACTGAGGTATATGTGATTGAACACGTCGGTCTGTCGAACCTTCCTGTATCCAAAGGTCACATATCCGCAGTACAGTTGTTTGGGTTCGTCCAACACGACTACCAATTTCCCTGAAAGATAATCCATACTCTCGGTAGGCCACTATCCTTCCTCTGCCAAACTTGGATACTTGATCAAACGATGATCGCTGTATACTACAAGGCATAGTCGATCGTTTTTTTTGAAAAAAAACCACAAGAAAAAACAATTGCCAAACTTGAAATCATTGAAAACTCCAAGCCTTAAATAGCACTTTGAAGTGGTGCCACTGGCGCGCGTGATTTGCGTCTGCGTTGAAATTCTAATCATTTGCATATCTTACCTCCGCTAATGCATGTTGTAAATTTCATGTTGTTTGCATGCTTCCTTCAGGGTGTTGCATTTATGGAAGCCAGCAGTGTAATTAAGAATTAAGATTGAATGTTACAACCTCCTCTGTTCTTGAGCTTCAACATAGTGTGAAATTCACTTTTTTCATTTCTCATGCTGTGTAATAAATATGTTTTCAAGTTCTTGGACACAGTATCAAAGACCTGAATAAATTAAAGATGAAACTGTAATTGTTTTAAGATCTTTCTTACACTACTAATGAGTACAATTAAACGTAAACAAGATGTTTGTCAGTATACAGATGTTTGCAATATATGGAGTATGCAGTACGTGTGTGGGTTTTTTTTTTGTTTTTGTTTAATTACTTTAAAGTAATCAAATATTTATAAAATTTATCAATAATTTATATTTTGCAAATTATAACAATTAGATACATTCAGAAGTAAAACAAAAAATTATTAAGTATATGTAAAGTGAAACAGTAAAGTTGATCACAATTAAAGGGTGATAGAATATGGGAAAAGTGGCAATATAATACATAATCGAAAGTCAAGTGACTTGCAGAGGGCATTTGCTGATGTATAAAAGGGCTGCATTTCACACACTTTGTCTTTCTCAAACTGTACAGCTGAAAAGATGCAATAGTATTCTAATGCTGAGAAGGCAAATGTGCATTTAATACATAGAGCAGCAAATGATAATGCTGTTAGTATGCAACAGCTTTACCAGAAGTATGTTTCCAACTGGTTTCCAGTTAGAGAAACTTCCAGCATTTGCATTGATTACTGTTTGAGTCTAAGTCGCTCAATGCTGACAGATATCACACCTGTGCTTTACCAGTTGTGCAAATTCAGAGCAGGATAAAGAAAATCTTTATTGATGTAGATCAGGCATTTGCACTTTAGAACATTTGTGTTGTGCGAGCCACATGATGGTATACCATGTGCTTATTGAGGAATGATTTTACCCTTAACATCTGTATAGGAACCAAGATTTAGTAGAAATGGATTTTCCTTCTGGTATCACATTTACCCACTTGTTCCTACTACAGTCCACAGTGCTGCTAAATTTTGCAGCATTAGTTCTGCTCATATATAAAGAAACTTTCATATATGTTTGCATGTTTAATATGCATAATACTCAGGTATAAGCTTCCACAAATCCTCATACAGTATAGTCTTGTTACAGCCAGCAGTGTTTCTCTTTTAATATGTGGGCAGAGATCATCCACAGTCACTTGGCTGGACTATACATCCTGCCAGCATGCCTCAACAGAACTAGATACTGTATTTTTCTTCAACAAGTCCTGTGTGATTTACTGGAGGTAATTCCAGCAAATGTCCATAAGCTCATATAGTTCTAGCATGATAGCGTGCTGGCTTAGAATACAATGAAAGGAGGAATATTTTAATACTCAATTTCCAAATCAATAAATTGGTTATGATGAACCCATCCTTTGTATTTTAGATCTCCATATCACTCCTAATTTGATTTCTTTCTCTGGGAATATCAGACAAGTCTTGTTTATGAGATGCAGAATGACTCATTTGAAGACCTTACTGCCGAAGTTAGTATCGCTGCTCAGAAAATATGAGATATACCAGATTATCTTCCAAGGTATACATTAATCACCCTATTGTTATGATACATGCACTTCAGTTGGTCGTTGTACATTTGAGCATTTCTTATGAATATCAAATATTATTTTTTTAATATTTGCAATTAAAATGCCTTTTTGTGTGCCGTGTTCTACATATTTATTGAGTTTCCATATTGGCATTTCACTTCCCATTGTATTAAAAAAATTGTTGCTTTCAATGTGTTATATCACTTCTAAAGTAGTGACCGTCTTTCCTATTACACCATGTATATTGCCTTTAAACTGCTGAGTTTATTAAGCAGTGTATAGTATTAATGTGAAAGATAAATGTCATGTGGAAAGGCTGTGTATTCCAGCAATTTGCCTGACCGAATAGGTAATGAATGCCATAGTTGCATAATGTAACATAATGTGAGAATAGAAAGATTGAGTTATAACATTTTCTAATGTATAAATTACACAGTCCAGTCACATTAATGTGACCATCTGTCAAAAGCCAGAATAACCACCTTTCGCAGAGCGGACTGCTGCGAGACGTGCAGGAAGAGAGTCACATAGGTCCCTGAAGGTGTTCTCTGGGATGTTGAGCCATGCCGACTCTAATGCCTTGGCCAGCTGCGCTAGATTACGCGGTTGAGGATCCATGGCGCGAACAACTCGATCGAGATGGTCCCACAGATGCTCGATTGGGTTTAAGTCAGGTGAGTTTGCTGGCCAGGGGAGGACGGTAAACTCATCCTGGTGCTCTTCGAACCACGCACGTACACTGGCAGCTGTATGGCACCTCGCATTGTCCTGCTGGAAGATGCCATCATCCTGAGGAAAAACAATGCGCATGTAGGGGTGAACATGGTCCGCAAGGACAGATGCGTACTTGTATTGATCCATTGTGCCTTCCACAATGATCAGTGAACCTAGAGAATGCCAGGAAAACATTCCCCAGACCATAATGCTCCCGCCTCCAGCTTGGACCGTTCCGGCAATGGTTGCAGGGTGGTTCCTTTCAGAGGTTTCACGCCTTATACGCCAACGTCCATCTGTCCGATGGAGCATAAAACGCGATTCATCCGAAAACGCAACCTGTCGCCACTCAGTGGACGTCCAGCTGCTGTACTGGCGTGCAAATTCTAGCCTTCGCCGTCGATGAACAGCAGTCAGCATAGGTGCACGAACCAGGCGTCTGCTTCGGAGGCCCAGACGCAGCAATGTTCGCTGAATAGTACTTTGGGAGACACTTTTGGTAGCCCCTTGGTTCATTTTGGTGGTCAGTTGCTCAACGGTAGCCCGTCTATCTGCCCGAACGCATCTCCGCAACCGTCGTTCGCCTCTGTCATCTATGGCCCGTGGTGCACCACATTTGCCACGTCGCTGATTTTGGACAGTCCCATTTTGCCATGCACGGTACACTTTTACCACGGCGGCACGCGAACAGTTCACAAACTCAGCCGTTTCGGAAATGCTTCCACCCTTGGCCCGAAAGCCAATGATCTTGCCCTTTTGGAAGTCGGATAAATCGCTTCGTTTCTGCATTACGCCAACGATTGAAATGTTTTCCGAAGCCCTCACACACCCTTTATATACGCTCAACTGCACTGTGCTGCCACCTGCCTTCTGTGATTGGTTATTTAACTCTGACATGGAAAGTACGTGGTGGTCACATTAATGTGACTGGACTGTGTATTAAATCCTGTATCTGAGAGCATCTGAGATCCGAACTTGCCAGGACTTCAACGATTCCAGATTTCAGAAATTTCTGGATTTTAGATTACTGTAAAGACCCTTATTTTCACGAAAATGAATATATTGATTTTGCAAGCTGAAAATTTCGTGAATTTTATATGAACAGAGCCGAAAGTTGAAAAATTTCAAAAGTACCTAAGTAAAGTTGAGAAAGTTGAAAAATTGTGAAAGTTGAAAAAGAATTGGGAAATCACATGATCCATCTCTTCTAAACGCTTTCGATTTGAACCCAAGATGGGCCAGAAGCCTGCTAGAAAGAATGAACTTTGTCCGTAGAAAGGGAACCAAGGCTGCACGAAAACTGCCCCCAGACTTCCCAGCTATTCGTGACGAATTCGTCAGTGTTCGTACAGTGAGCGACAAAAATGTTGTTCTCCCTGAAATGTTCGTTAACTGTGATCAGACAAATGCAAAGTTTGTGCCTACATTTAATTACACATTGGAAGAACGGGGTTCAAAACAAGTCTGTAATCGGCATGGAAGATAAAAGAGAAATGACTGTTTTGTTACCATGTTCCCTTGCTGGAAACCTACTTCCACCACAATTGTTGTTCATTGGAAAAACAACAAATTGTCATCCAAAGTTTACATTTCCCGCGAGCTGGGACGTGTGGCACACCGATTGGCACTGGAGTAATACTAAAACAATGATTCAATACATCAAGAATATTCTTGTACCTTATTACTGGTATAAATAGTATTTTAAGTGAATGAACTACCTTCTATTAATTTTACTGTTTTATATTCGAGAAATATAGTTGTATATTGTTAAAAAAATATTCATAAGAAAGAAAGTTGTCAAGAAAAAGCTTGTAACTGTGCAATAAACCATTAAATTTTGGGTAAGTGAAAAATTTCTGATTTTTTATTATTATTTGAGGTGGGAAAAAAAAGTATTTCCCGAGGCTTAAATTTTCACGATTACGACGAGCTCGCGAAAATAAGTAGTATTTACAGTATATATGTCTACAAAGATAACATGTGGAAATTATAAAATTAAACATATGAAACAATGAAGGATTTTTTATCTTAAGGGAATCAAAATTTACAGGAAAAAAAAACTGAATATTTATTTATTTGCTTTGCACATGGA
This sequence comes from Stegodyphus mimosarum, assembly GCA_000611955.2. Lineage (NCBI taxonomy): Eukaryota > Metazoa > Arthropoda > Arachnida > Araneae > Eresidae > Stegodyphus > Stegodyphus mimosarum. Next base: position 80,941 of record KK120983.1, on the reverse strand, counting down.
AAAAGGCGGTATTTTGACTCTTTGTATTTTATTTTGTTAAGAGGAGGTTAGCCATTGAGTGATAACCTCTCTTCTGCAGAATCTTTTTTTTTTTTTTTTCTGTACATTTGAAATTAACCAAGGTATCAAATAAATAAATAAACAAAAGTTATCTTTATTTGACATTGTTTTTTGTAATTATGAGGGTCATTCGAAAAATGGGTTTCCCATGGCCCATAAAAAAGAAACAAAACATAATTACTTTGAAAGATTTATTGCAAAAGATACAGCAATATTTCAGCTACTTTTCAACATAAGAACCACCAGAATTGTAACGCTTGTCATACCATGCAATAATTTTTGTGGTCTAGTGTAGAAGTCTGCTGCCTGGAAATGGAGCCAATTTGTCAAAGTTGTCAGTACGTCTTCATCTGTGGGAAAGTAATGCCAGACAGGAGTTTCTTCAAGTGCAAGAACAGGTGGAAGTTGTTGGAAGCAAAATTGGAACTATATAGGGTGGATGGTCAAACACCTTCTAGAAAAATGTCTGCAGAAGACTTTTCATGGAATTCACTGTGTGCAGGTGAGCATTGTCTTGGAGCAATACAACACCAACACTGAACATCCCATGACTCTTATTTTGAATGGCTCGTCACAAGTTCTGTAGTGTTGCACAATAACAATCAGCCCTCACTGTAGCACCCCTCAGCAAGAAAACAATGAGCAAAATGTTTATTCTGTTCCCAAAGACCATGCAGATACAGTCTGCTTAAATTTGGTCCTACACGAAGATCCACTGTGATGCCAATACATCGACTGTTGCTTAGTATCTGGGGAGAAGTGAGCAACCTAATACCCATAAGGATACTTTTGAGGTACTCTTCGCCTTGATTTAGGTATCACTGCACAAAAGTCAGTGCTGCTTTCATGCATTTCATTTGTTGTTTGGGTGTAAGGTTATTGGCACCTAACTCACACATAGTTTCTGGAACGACAGGTATTTTGTGACAATTTCATGCAACACAGTTTGTGATATCCATGAGAAATGGCAACTGAGTTCTGTAACCATAACGGTGATGATTCTCCAGAATGCACTCCTTCAAAAGACCATCATCGATGACAGATGGCCGGCCAGTGCTGCTTGTCATAGGCATTTTGCCTGCTTTCAGAAAAATCCCGACACCAATAACAAATCATCTGCTTGCTTATCACATCCGGTCCATTACACTAGATTTTGGTGCTACCAATATTGAAGAAAGTATTCGCACAAGAAACAAAGAACTTAAACAATTTACATTCAGAGAAATGTTTAATAAAGTAAACAAATAAATATTAAGCTTTTTTTAGAAATGTTTAATATTGTAAATTTTGATATCCTTTAGATCATAAGTGCTTCATTATTTCATAAATCACGGTTTCATATTTTTAATTTTATAATTTCTACATGCCATCTTACTAGATTTAAACTGATGATCTAATATCTGGAAAAATCCTAAATCCTTAATCGACGAAGTCCCGATGAGTCCGGATCTCAGACTTTGTACTGTGTATAGTATTATGTGCATAGGTAATATATATTGAGAAAACTCGGTGTTAAAATAACCTTGTAATAACCAGTGTTCTTTTGTAGGAAAATATTCTCGTTTCTAAATTTTGTCATTATTAGTAGTATCTATTTTAGCCTATAATAGCTGCACCAGTTATTTCATTCGTATAATTTTGTGCTAGACACTACATCTCTTTAAGTGCATTAAAATTGCAGTAATACTGTAAAATTTAATACTATACATAATACATAAATAAAATAATTACATGTAGATTTACTCTCATTATTTTGGGATAAGGTCATTAACTATTGGAAATGCATTTAGGGAAAATTCCCATTCCACCTTCAAGTGATAACTAGACATTTGTTTGGATTCAATCAGCATGTGTCCCTTGTATATGAATATTGTAATATGTTCAGACTATGTCATCTGTAATTAAAGAATTTGAAACATAATAAAATTTGACATTAAAATTTAATTCAGGTTAATCAGAAGAAATTAATCATTTACTGAAAGCTAAAAAATTAAGGTTATTTTAAAAAAAGGCTATAATAATAATGCAAGACGTTTTGTAGATAAGTTATCTTTATCTTAAAATAGTGTGTTCATTTTTCATGAGTTTTTTTTTTAATTTAAAATTGTGTATTAATTAGAAAATACATGATGTTCCTCTGCATTAGTATCCTTTGATTTTAATAATATATGCTTGCATCTAATCATATTTAGCCACTTAATTGTTTTACTGATAACAGGCTTCTTATTCATTTACATTCTAGGATATCGTGTATGGTCATGAATCTGTAAAATACCATAAAAACTGTGATTTCAATGAAGAGATGCTAATGAACCATTGCAATGAGTTAGGAATAGCAAACTCACAGCAAAATAAGCATTCTAATACAATTTTAAGACAGTCTTCAAGAGATTTTAACTGTGAATCTAAAGCTTCTGATAACCAGAGCTGCTTATCAGTTCATTCCTTCTGTCAAGAGAAAGATAACTGTTTTCCAAAAGAAGAGATTCAAAGAGGAATTCTGATACCTAAGGTGAATGTAACTGATTTTGAATAACTTTTTTTTATTAGTTGTATTTTAATATTTTGTAGTTTTTAACTCATAGAATTATGTGCACTCAGAAACTTTCTGCGCCTTAAGGATATTTATATTTTTGACAAGCATATTTTTAGGCTTGCAATTTTCATGTAAGCTTCAAAATTTGAGAAAAAAGGAAATAAATCAGCAGGCAAACTTTTCTTATAACACGAGATACATGTATCTTGACCTGCTGGTAAGGAGATAATGAATGTAGGCAATAAGGAGAATTGCAAGTCATATACTGATGTGTTGTACATTAACACATCTTAAGTGTTTTTAGTACGATATCCTCTATCTAGAACAGTTTCGTTAAAGAATCGTTAGTCAAAACAACTATGAAATCTTTATTTAACAAGCAAGAGAGTTTTACTTAAGAAGAACAAAAATTAAACTAACATTCTTCACAGATAATTAAAATTGAAGATGTTTACCTTTTAAGTGGTAATTGCAGTAGCACTTTCAAAGATGAAGGTAAAATGGCTGAAAGAAAAAAACTGTGGCATAAGGTGAATTCTCTGTCGGCGTTATATAGCTTGGTACATGTTTGATTTCTGCTTCCCACTTTTATGATGCAAAAGAGACACTAATTATTCTAATTTTCCCCTGTTTTGCTAATGAAATTCATACCAATACTTGTGATTCCTGCAAAATTGAAATTAAGTTTTAGGAATTGGTTTAGTCATATCTGCAAGCATTTGTTCAGTTGAACGATACAACAATTTTGCAATGCTTTTGCTGGGCATGTGTGATGAAATTTTGTTTCAGTGTATTTTGTGTGCATACACTGTCCTTTTCATATTCGACAGGTTTTATTGTTGATTGATTATCTTCAAAAACTTTTAATCGGTAAAATTTGCGTAGCTTGTTAATCTGTTAGTTTTATCTATTATCTGTTAGTAACAGCCACAATAATACTTGCATAACTTGCAAAAAAGTGCAACATTCTGCTTCTGCTGTGGGTAAAGAGACACACATTTGTTCTTGAAAACCATGAAATACAAATGCTGCCTAATGTAATGACACTACTTGGTGTAGATTTTCTATCTTCAATGTGTTGTTCACAATCAGCTGTAATCTAACAGCTTGAATAAATTGTAAGATTAGGTTCTTCTTTCGATGAAATATATAAATGTTTTGTTGCATTTAAATATCTAATGATTCTCTTTATAGCATTTCAGTCCTTTTAATGTGGGTTATTACATCTTCTCCTAAGTATTGTAGTTGAAGCTGTGATATCTGGTCTTGTGATAGACAATATATGCAAAAGACTTCCGATAGCTTAGCAAAATTTATTGTTTGAAGATAGAAGATTTTCTTGCTTGTTTCAACTATGATATTTTTTTTTCCACTAGTGTATAAGTAGGTTTTGCTTCTTCAAGTTGAAATTGCTTGACAAGTTGGTTACTTTATTTTTCTGAAATAACAGGTAACTCCCACTTTCCTTTTGATTTATTTCCATGCCTAAGAAATATTTAACTTCACCAAGATGTGTTATTTGATAATGTTTCTTTAGATCATTAATTCTTGAAGAATTAGTCCTTCTTTTTTAGGACTTATTAGAATATCATTAACGTACACAGCACATACCCAACATGCAGTTCTCTTATTGCGATACACTTTTGTGAAAAAGACAGGGATCCATTTTGCTTTAATTGAGTCTAATGCTTTTCATTATATTTTCAATTTCAGCATATCAGCACCTGCTTATTCAAGACCATAAACTGGCTTCTTTCATTACAAACTCTTAAATTCTTTAATTTCTTTAATAATAATTGGAACTACAAATCCTTTTGATCATTCTGTGAAGATTTCTTCGTTTTAACTTGCCGTGCAGAAATGCTGTTTTAACATGAAATTGATGTATGTTTGCATTATTATCTGCTGCTTGTGCTAAGAAAACTCTATTGTGTGTTTTACTATTGATGAAAAAGTTGCATCAGAATCCTTGCCGTATTTTTGAGTAAATCCCTTGGCTACTAATCTTGCATCGTATGTTATTTTCCTACCAGTTCTATCCTATTCAATATTAAACATACATTTTCTGCCTACTGCATGTTTTCGTGGTGGTAAATCTAAAGTTGATAGGTATCTTCCTTTAAGAGAATTTATTTATTAATTATGGAAAAGGAAATTATGGAACAATATTTTAATTAAAAAAAGAAATGTAATTTAATGTATAGTTTTGCATATACTAAAAGCATTTTGAGTATATTTGATGCACAAAAGAATAATGATTTGGGGGGGAGAAGGGGCAGTGAAAATGAATGAGATTTAGATTCCATGTGATGAATCAAGGAAGAATGGGCATTAATGTTAAGCTTTGATCATTAAATTATTAGATTTTGGTTCTATCTAACCGAATGAAAATGTCTGAATATTTTTATTTTCAATGTATAGTCAATAAAAAAAAAAGCTTTTAAAAGATGTCGTTCTATTTTGTTTAAGAGATATATTTTTTGTGTTTGGAAAACTTTATTGTAGATGAAATTAACTGATATATGAGTATGTTTTCTAACTGGAAGTATCAAGTTGAGGCATGTATCTTAATACTGAAAACTAATTGGTGTATATCCTTTAATGTAAAAAATCTAAAACAATGTTAAAAGTGAATTGAGGAAAAATATGTAAAGCATTTAAGTGCAGGTTAGTTTAGATTTTATAAAACAATGAACGTAAATTTTAGTAGCAGTTTTTTAAAGTATTGTAGTACTTTAAGTAGCAGTTAATGCTGTTAGGTTTGGAATTTCAAGTTGCTGTGAGTTTCTGTTACAAAATAAATAATTAAAAAAAAAAGTATTTTCATTTTTGAGCTTATAATTTTAAATTTTGTAATCTTAATGTGTCCTTAATAATCTAAAGGAATGTTTACTCAAGAAAATATAAAAGATACATAATTCTGTAAACACGTTAGTAAATTATGTGTTCATTATGTCACAAATGATTCATTAGCTTGAGAATGCTTGGTTTACTTTGCTTATATCCTTTTTATAGCATAAAATTACATCACTAAAATAGGGATGCACAACTAGTGGCCGGCCAAAATCTCTTCAAACGTTTGTTGCAATTTGACGCATTGGTTGCCTCTAGAAGGGGTTGTGAGCAGAAAAAATTTAACCACTTGCTCCTTTGTTACTCATTTTATTTTCTCCTTTCGAAGTGAGATTTGGCACTGAGCCCAGCTCCCATCATCAACCAAAGCAAATTTCACCACCTGAATGCAAAAAAA
>KK120983.1:51442-75068 GCA_000611955.2 Stegodyphus mimosarum | reverse complement strand
AAAAAAAAAAAAAAAAAAAAAAATGCTCCTAGCTTGTATGGCGCACAGCTTGAGGAAGAGTCTGTGGTATGATGTAGCAACAAGGTGTTTGCACCCATGCACTAGTAAAAGGGATAGAGAAAAAGATTTTGTTTGTATTGGAAGTGCTTCATTCATTTGCTTTGCATAGATGCAGTTTTGGCTTCGTGAGTGTTTATTTTTCTTTTTGAGACCATTAAGAAGTTTCTTGTTTTGAATATTTCACTTTTTTTAATATTATATTGTAAGAGGAAGCAACATAGAATTTTTCCAAGTGGTTTTGATAGTTACTTGGCATGATGAATGGATCAAAAATTAAAAGAGAGTTAGTAGATGATAATAGGAAATTTTCGGAGGCCTGGTCTTCGAAATACTTTTTTGTGAAGCAAAATAATAGAATTATGTACTTAATATGTAATTTTACGATTAGTGTTTGGAAAGAGTATAATATTAAACAACACTATGACATGAAATACTCAACATTTTCAAAGCTTGAGGGAGAGGATTGAAATCGTAAAATCGAATCTCTTCGCCATTCTCTTGTTGCACAAAGGAATGTATTAACAAAGGCATCTTCATAATTAGATAACTGTGTTAAAGTTAGTTTGGAAATCACAGCCCTAATTGATAAAAGTGGCAGCCCATTTACTGATGGCAATTTTGCAAAGGAGTGTATATTGTTGGTGTCCGAGAAAGTATACTCTGAAGAATTTATTGGAATGGGTTCAGTGAAGGGGCAAAAAACTGGAGCTTGATATTTTATACTCCATTTTAAATTTGTGTGCTGCACATAATTTTGATACTACAAACTTGTTAGTATCACTGCTGATGGAGCTCCAGCCATGACTGGAATTCAGAATGTCATGGTGCATCTACTGAGAAACCATTTGGATGATCAAGGTAAAGATTTGCTTGGATATCAGTGTATCATGCACCAAGAATTGCTGTGTGTGAAATAACTAGGATTTGACTGCCTAATGAAGTTAGTGAATGATACAATCAATTTTATATGCTCACATGGAGGCAATCTTAGGAGATCCTGGAACACACAAATGCATCACATAGTGATCTCACATATTACTCTGAAGTACAGTGGTTGAGCCATGTAGAGGCTTTGAATAAGTTTGCTGAATTTATTGATAAAATATTATAATTCCTTGAAGAAAAAGGCAAGCAAATTAGGATGTTAAAGGAACCATCTTTCAAGTGTGACTTTGCATTTTTAGTTGGTATTGCAGACCGTTTGAATGTCCTGAACAAAAAATTGATGCGAAAAAAACTAATTCATCAATTAACTGTAATTAATGTAGTATCTGCTTTTAAACTAAAACTCCAGGTGTTGTCAAAGCAGCTTAGCTGTCAAAATTTTGTCAATTTTCCTTACCTTAAGAAACTCAAGGAAAAATTTTCTGATAAACAACTGGATCATGCATAAGGTTAAATTTAAACTGGTTAGAGATTCATTTTCTGTTGTAGTCAAAGTTCAAGAAGGTGTTCAAATAGAACTTATTGATTTACAAACTTCTGACTGATGCAAATCTGAATTCCATGATTTAGACATTCTTGACTTTTATAAAAACTCTACCTGCTGAATTTTTGTGCTTAAAAAATAAAGCAAGCAGAAGTGCTACCATGTTTGGTAGTACTTATATATGTGAACAAGCATTTTCTCTTGTGAATCTAAAAAGTCAAAATTAAGAAATAAACTGACAGATCAACACTTGCAATCTGTCTTAAGAATATCAACAACTAGCTTACAACCAAATATATCAAAAGTTGTTGATAAAATTGGTCTCAACTATCACATTAATATATTTAACTATGGCTGACTTGTATACATTTTTACTAAAATATTTATATATTAAATTATCATACACAAACATAAATTGTAATCCCCCCCCCCAAGCTGAACTGGGTGTGTTGGCCCCAGTAGCACATGCAAGGGGAAAGGGAAACCCTGCTTCCCCGTTGCTTGCATACATATGTACTGGTCTCCAAATCAGTTTAAATTTGATATGATTGTCTGAATTGCAAATTAAGCAACTTATTGCAATGACCCTTCGGCCCTTCTGCTAAAAAGGTTGTGCAATTAAAGCAGAAAATTTCTTAAGTGCAAAATATACGCAGTTCTTAAATGCTTTTTAAAGGATTTTTGAATAGGAAATGCCTCTCACAACTAGCAGCCAGCAAATAAGAAGAAAGTTCTCACCAGCATTACAATATTTGGAACTTTTGTTTGGGAATTGTATTTTAGAATAATAAACTACAAAAATTCAAGAAGACTGCCCTTCTAACATTCCTGTTGTGATTTCTCTGGCAATAAAGGAAAAGAAACTCTATTATATTTCTTTTTTTACCACAAATTATTCCTTATTAATGTCACCATGATCATAATTTAATTGCTATTTGTAATTTGTACCCAGAAGTTTTGATGTAATAAGAAAGGTATAACAAAAATATGTAGCTGTTGAAATCATGTGGTGATTTCTTTGAATACTGTATATAGAGTAAAAGCTTTCTAGTGTAAATATCTTTTCTTCTCTATGTGTTTCCATATGGTAATTTAGAATCTAATTATTCTTCACCTGCCTTGATAATCCACCTGAATTACCTCCATAAAATAATGATTCCTGCAAAAAATACCACCCCTACATCCTCCTCTTGCCATGCCACCATAATATGTAGCTTAGAATATATTAATGTATTAAATGTAGCAATGAGTTTTGTAAATGTGCCTAGGTATAGTGCAATGATCAATACAATGCATATTATAAAATGTATAGTGTAACAAGTATGTGTAGCAATGTGTTAACATGCGATGTAACCAGGAGAATGTTTAATTCCACATGCAGAAAAGTCTGATATTTTGCCCATGTATGGCTATGTATTGTCTTGATTTCTAAGTTTAGCTTTGAATAGTTGCAGGATCCGGACGATACTCAATTAGTGTATGCAACTGACCCGGGTGTCCAAATCTGCTCTCACTTGCCACAGCCTTTCAGAGGCAGGTAATTCTGTGGTACATGATACTCACCAAAGTATATGATGTAATTTCTCCAGAAATTCTACATTTTATTTTAAAAAGCTCACGTTAAAGAAATGTTATGTTTTCAATTAATGATAAAATCTTTCTCATTTTAAATAAAGAACATGAAAGCTCATTATTGTTGTATGTAGTAATATGTAGTTTTGGTTCAGGCATCTGGCATTCCAACTCATTTCAAAGATGCTTATTTGAGTTCAGATGTTCATTCAGATGAAGGCTTCATGGTGGCTAGTTAAATACATTCACTTCCATTTTCTCAGATTTTAGTAATAATTTTTTTTCTTTATGAATGAGCCCGTCATCATATTAAAAGTGAAATGGGCCAATTCCAGACTTTGCAGAATAGAATTGTTCCAGTACTGTTCTACATTCCTTAGAATTTTATGCAAAAACTTTAAGCACTTTTATTTTAAAGCATTCCAAACACAAAAACGAGTTTCTGATACCAAACAAGAAAACCAGGCCTAAGAAGAACTCTTTCTGTGCCAAATTTCATAGCATAAATGAGCAACTGCCATGACTACACATGTCCACTGGAAGTATATGTAATGGCAATATAACTGCTAGGCAGTGTTTTCATGTAATTATCATTAGCTTATGTGCCGCAACTCACCCTTGGAATCAAAATGCAAAAGCCAAGTCACAGATAAAATGAGAGCTGATATCATTACCCATAAGCATAAGCAAAATCCATAGCATCAGTTTCTGCTGAGATCTACTATTTTGATTTCATTTGAAAAGGGAGGCATGAACAGTTACAATCCATCAATGTTTTACCTTCCCAGGTCATGATTAGAATTTGCAACTACCTCACATTTTCATTCCACTGCTATATCACTTATTCTGTATTGCATGAACTCATCATAAATTTCATAAATGAAATTACCAACCTGATAAATAATCATAGTAGCGGGAGTACCCTGTGCCAGTTAAGTTAGGTTTAGAGTAATGTACCTAACAACAGAAAGGATGATACCGCTGTAATCCTTCTCTAATAATGATGCAAAAAATATGATTCATAGTTATACATTTTTCACTCTGATGCAATATGGAATTCACATAAAAAATTTCCGTAGAAAAATAAACTAATTCTCTCATATTATATCAGCAACAATGGCACACAGTTTTTAATGATTTACGTCTTTCTAATCAAAAGGTTGTAAAAGATCAAGTTCCTTCCAATATTTCACCTTTATTCAATTTTAGTCATTTAAATGTGGCAAAAAAGTGATCGTAGTTCATCAGAAATCAATAATGCAAACAAACATTCTTCAAACTTACAAATTTTTTGTTAACAGACTCTATGATTTGAAAGCGAGCAGTAGCAACACTTTTCAAAACAAACCATTTTTATCTCCAATGCGTGAGACTGTTGCCATTCAGAAAAATGAGTATGAAAATTAGGGTTTTCAGAGTTTTCAATTAATATCTTGGCTGCTTAAAGTCGTACAAAGATGGGAATAGTTGAAATGGCTTCCGATGAACTTTTTTAATCAGGAATAATGTATTTAATGTTTGGCAATGCTATTTTTAATTTACTGTAAACTTTAGAAATTTTTTATTAACAAACTCTGCAATTTGAAAGTGAGCAGTGGCAACACTTCTCGAAATAAAGCAGACTTTTATCTCCAGCATGCAAGACTGTTGCCATTCGAAAAAATGAAAGCAAAGCAAAAATTAGCGTTTTCAGAGTTTTTAATTAATATCTCTGATTTTAGCTTTTTTTGGGGGGGGGTGGACGTCGACCTTTTCCAGGACCTCGAAAAGAATGGTAGAAAGTTTGGTGATGATAGGTATAGTAGCGACTAAGTTAATTGCAAACAAACGCACAGACAGGCATTCTTCTTTATATAGGTTGCCCTGAGCCTCATTCAACACACACCATGCTTTTTTTGACAACAGCAGCTGGTATACACATCATCTGTAAGCTATTGTCTCTTTTATTTGACCGTGATATATATGAATGATATTGATATTAGTTCCATTCCAGTTGTTAAATATCATTGGTGGGGATATAGTACAAGGTAACCAAAAAAATTTCTTGCCCTTCATAATTATCAGAAACAAGTAGTCATACTGTGCAAGGTTAAATATTAAAGTAAACTCCATCAGCATCCAGTGCTGTTTTTTATTTCTTAGTTTGCAATGCTCTGACATTAAAACATGGAAGTCTTGAATGTGAGAGGAGTGAAACCCTCCTTGCAAAAGGATTATTCATGGAAATTGTTGTCCAGGGAACAGGTAATAATCTGTGGGAGTTAGGTCCAGCAAGTATGGTAGTTAGCACAGTGTCTCCAAGCCAAGTTGCTGAATAATATCCTTGATCCTGCTGATCACATGAGGTTTTGCATTGTTGTGGAGGTACAGCATACTCTCGAAATTAACCAGCACTGGCTCCTTCTACTGCAGTGCATATTTAGCCTATTGTACATGGCAACTAGTCTACCAGACACAGAGCATGATCTTCCTGGGTGCAGAAGTGGTCTTGAGATATGAGGCACAGATGTCATGTGGTGGCAGCCAGTATATAATAAATACACTTGGTAGTGTCATACTGGACCCTATTTTTGTCACCCGTGAGCAGTCAACCAAATCTGAATATGTTGCAGTGCTGAAACAGCAGTGACAAATACGGGTCATTCCTTATTGACTGCCAACAGTGTGTAAGGCATTCACTTCTTAATTTGTATATCTTTCCTCTGCAGTGCAGATGAAGTCCAACCGTTTCCTTGGAAAACTAAAAGCATTCAGGAAGTTTGCCACACCTTTGACTGCTGGTCTCCTCTATGGCTGCTTTCAAGGCTTTGTCTTCCAACACCTGTGGTCATTCACTGTGGTATTCCTTACAAAGGCTCAGGTCTTTTGACCTGTAGTTTGGGAACCAAATCCTGCAGGACATTCATTCATGGCATCCTCCCCAAATGACTGATTTATTTGATGACTTCATGTGACTGCTGACAGGTCCAACTTAAAGTGATACAGCAAAAAACCGTGAACAAGCTGCTTCAATACCTTCATTTTTCTTTAATACTAGATGAGCTGTGACTGCTTGTATTGATGCCCTCCATCATTTTTATGATACATAACTTACTTTCTTTCCTGTCTGTTAGCGCTTCATCAAATGGAACATCAAAATTTGCAGAAACGTTTTTGGTTACTTGTATGTGTTTATTATAAAGTATAAAAAAGGAGTCATAAAATCTAAGGTATATTTTTTATCATGGCATAGTTAAGGATACCAGACTTTCCTTTTTAAATCATGCTGTGTTATAAAGATTCAGAGTAAATGAATTCGAATTTATATTATGTAGTTATTTATAATTTTCATTATGCAATAATGTATGTTTGTACTTTTGTTAATTACCTATTTTTCATTTCATTTAGAGCCGTAAAGATTATCGCCCAGATGGTAAGTCTGATGTTGATCTGTTAGCTCAGTGTATTAGAGCAAAAGTGACCAGTTTAGAAGTAAATAGTGTACATCACAAACAGTTTAATGAAAGTGAAACAATATTGTTGGAAAACAAAAGAGATTCAGATACACATGATGCAAATAATGTATCTCATGAAGAAGATGATGGTGATGATATTTTAACAAAATGTATTATGGCAGGTCTACCTAGTCCTAAAATGATTGATAATATTCAAGATAGATTTTATATTTCTTCAAAGAATGCAAATCAAAAAGGGACTAATCAAAATATAGCAGCTTTAGCAGAGAATAACGATGAATATAGAAAGAAGTATTGCAGTGTCAGTGTACTCCAGAACGACAACAGTGTAGCAAAATGCAATGAAGAGAAAAATGGCTTCAAAATGTCTGCTGATAAATCTTTTACTCAATGTGTCAGAGAAAAAATATCTGATTCTGATAATATAAAGGATGAACGAGATAAATCTCTATCCTCAAAGAAAAATTTTAATGAAATGATTTTTAGTGAAAATGAAACATTATTGCTGGAAAACAAACAAGATTGTAGACCTGAAAATAGTCAAATTTCCTTGTTCCAAGCTCATGATGATGAAGATCTTTTAACAAAATGCATTATTGCAGGCTTACCTTGTCTTAAGAAAAAAGATGATGTTCAAAATGAGTTCTATTCTTCTTCCAAAAACTCGAATAAAAATTTACTTAATCAGTATGTGACACCTTTGCCTCAAAATAAAATAGAAGGTAAAAGCATGCATTGTTCTAATATTTTATCATCTGCTAATAAACTTGAAGCAGAATCTATAAAAGGCAACAAAAATAGTTCGAAAGTATCCGAGGACAACCTTTTTATACAATGCATTAGAGCAAAAATGGCTAGTCCTGATATCATACAGAACAAACAAGATAGTTCTCTACCTTTAAAGAAAGATTTTAGTAGTATAACTCTTGAGGAAAATAAAAGAATATTGATAGAAGATTCAAATTTAAAAGTTGAGCCTAGCCAGGTTACTTTGCCTCAAGGTGACGAGGAAGAGGAACTTTTAGCAAAATGTATTATAGCTGGTTTGCCTAATCCTAAGCAAAAAGATAATGGCCAAGATAAGCTTGATACTTCCTTGAAAAACTCAAATGAAAAGCTGTCTTCTCAAAGCATAGAAGTTTTGTCTGAAAATAGGAAGGAGCTTCAAAAAGTATATCGTACCACTCATGTGCCACATGGTAAAGATAAGTTTAGAGCAGAAGGTATTGATACCAACAAGAACAGTGCCAAAATATCTGATGATATTCTTTTATCAAAATGCATTAGAGCAAAAATGGCTAGCCCAGAAATTCAAAGTAGTGAACAAGCTAACTTTCGTGTTTCTTTAAACAAAAATTGTAATAAAATTATTCCTACTGAAAGTAAAAAAATATCGTTAGAAGACAAAAATGATTGTAAATCAGAAAGCAGCCAGTTTACTTTGTCTCAAGGTGATGATGATGATGATCTTTTAACGAAATGCATTATGGCTGGTTTGCCTAATTCTAAAGAAAAAAATAAGATGCTGAATACTTCAAATAATTCAAGTAACACTTTAATTTTCCGAAGCACAGTGAATTTGCCTGAAAACAAAAACAAATTGAAAAATATGTGTTCATCTTTTGTAATGCATGATGATGATGAATTTACAGCAAACTGCATTAAAGACAAACAAACAATAGTAAACAATAGTAACCCTAAAATATCTGATGATATTCTTTTAGCAAAATGCATTAGAGCAAAATTGGCTAGCCCTGAAGTTTTAAATAGTAGACAAGATAATTTTTATATTTGTTTAAAGGAAAACTTAAAGGAATTAATTTCTAATGAAAGTAAACAGATGTTACTAGAAAACGGGAAGGATTGTAAAACTGAAGATAATACAGTCATTTCTCCTGAAGTTGTTGCTCTTGATGATGATGATGACGACGATGATGATGATCTTTTAGCAAAATGCATTATAGCAGGTTTGCCTAGTCCTAAAAAGAAAGATAACATTTCAGAACAGGTGTATATTTCTTCAAAAAATTCGAATAAAATTTTGAGTAATCAAAGTAATTCCGTTTTTCCTGAAAATAGAAAGGAGTTCAAAAACAATATTTCTGCTGATATATTGCATGGTAATATTGAAAAAGCAAAGCACTTTAAAGTAGGTAAGAATATTCCAAAAATATCTGGTAATGATCTTTTAGCAAACTTTCTTAGAACAGGTATTTCTGATTCTAAAACTATAAATAAAGATCAAGACAGTCTTTGTATATTTTCAAAGAAAAGTAGCCCAAAGTCTGCTAACCAGAGCAAAACAGTATTTATAGAAAACAGAAAAGATTGCAAACCTAAATATAATGCAACTATTTTGTCTCAAGCTAATGATGATGATGAATTGGTAGCAAAATGTATCAGAGCTGGCTTGCCTAGTCCTAAAAATACTGTGCAATCTAAGAATTCAATTCACCGATTGACTACTCAAAATACAATAACGTTACCAGAAAGCAGAAGAGATCATAAGAAAAGGTATTGTACCACTAATGTTTCAAATGGTAGTGAACTTGTACCAAAGTTTTTTATCAGTCCCAAAATTGTGAATAATGTGCAAGATAGGCAGAATGGGAAAAAGTGTTATTCTACAAATGTGTCTGAACATTATAATGATGTTGATCCCATAGTAGCATGTAATAAAACAGACATGGCCAATATGAAATTTGTGAATGGTATTCATTCAAAAAAGAACTTGAATCAAAGACAAAGTTTTCAGAATAAATCAATGCCGTCTGATATCAGAAGAGAATACAGGAAGAAGCATATTATTAACAGTTTACCCCATCAAATTAATGATAATCTTTTATCAAAAGGCACTAGAGGAAATATTTCGAATTCAAAATTTGTTGGTATGGAAGATAAACTTTGCATAACTTCAAAAAAGAATGTAATTCAAAAATTGCACTCTCAAGAAAAAGCAACACTTTTTGAAAACAAAAAAGAATATAGAAAAAAGAATCCTTTTAGCAGTCTTCCAGTAACTAATGCTTGCACTCCACTTCATAATCCAAGTCCAGTATTGATACCAAATTCTAGTTCCATTGATGTTGACACTCTGCGAGTTTATGAAATTGAAGATACACCTATTATTTCACGAACTGCCTCTGTAAATGATTTGAGTTTGTGGACTGAGGAGAAGAGTTACCATGAGAAGCATTTGAATATTTCTCGTAATTCTGACTGCAGCTCTGAATCAGAAGATATTGAATTGCCACAGTGTGATAAATCAAGTAAGAAAGGAGCAAAAATAACTTCTGTGTAACAGTTAAAACTTTTTATTTAGTAACAAACATTTATATGTGATATTTATGTGCCTTTAATCTAAAGACATACTGCCAACTCTACCAGTTTTCCATCACATCTAATGATCTCCCGGTACATCACTGAATGTACACTGCACATAAAAAAAAAAGAGGCAGCTCTATATCTCCCATTCTACTGGGCTGATTGACAAAATTCAAATTGCGTTTATGTCTCAAAAGTGCGACTTAGGATATGTATTATATTTATATATAGTGTTGTTCTAATATAGGTATTTTGACACACATCAGACTTTTTCTGAAATGACATCAAATTTTTTTCCATATTTGGATTCTACGAGTCAAATTATGCCAAACTGCCAAATTTTGTAAAAATTGCACAATCTCTTTTTTTTTATTAAACTTGATTCCTACTTTCACATTTCGAAATTTACGTTCATTCCAAATGAAATTCGTCCATTTTTTATGATTTATTTTTTAAGTTTATATTTTTAAATAATTTTTCTAAATTTTTCAAAAAAAATTTTGAATTATTATCTACAAAATTTTTACGATCGTCTTAATCTTTCTTAGTTATATTTCTAAGCATACCTGCAAAAAATTACAGTTTTTTATTCAAAATTTCCTAAGATATACATGAATTTATATATTTGCATGCTTTGAAATTTGGCATATTTCTTAAAAGCGATAATAACACAAATGTGGTTTAAGCATTCATTAAAATTATTTGCAAGTATGAACGATAACTTTTTTTCTGCTCATCTGCAATAAAAAAAAAGGAAAGGAAAATAAGTTGCTATAAATTAAGAAGTTTGCTGAGTAAATTATTCTTGGCAAAAACTGAAAAAAAATACGCCTAGGTAAATTGTTGAATTTCTCTTTAAAATCTGTACCAAATTTTACAAATTTTAATATTTAGGCATAATTTGTGTGTGAAGAATCAAAATATGGAAAAAAGTTGGAATGCCATTTCAGAAAAAGCCTGATTTTGTGTCAAATTTCCTATGCTAGAATGATGCTATATATAAATATAATATATATCCTAAGTCGTGCTTTGGAGACATGAAAAATGCAATTTGAGTTTCGTCAATCGGCCCAGTAGAACAGGAAATATAGAACTGTCCCCTTTTTTTTTTGTGCAGTGTACTTAATTTTTATCTTCTGCTGAGGAAAAGTGTTTTTCATTACTAAATGAACTTTATTGAGTTAATGAAACTTAAGTTGTGCAAATTTCGTTCCAAACCTGTAGTGATTTTCAGCCCACATTTTTGCATTGAATTTTATTTGATCTGAATTGTATTAATCTGCTGTAAAATTTCGTAGAACTTTATACGAAGATTCAACCAATGTTTAATCAGCAAATATTCATGTTTAATTTTGCTTTGCAGCAATTTATTTTGCATTACTAAATTTATCTATACAATAGTATATACATTGAATATTTTATTTTATTTTATTGTGTTTGATAAATTTTAAGTTTTCTCTCCCTACTCAAGATTTTCTGAGTATGAAGCTGTTAGAAAATTACAAAATGAAATTAGCCACAGAACATAAGAGTTAGAATTTTAGTTAAATATTAATATATTGTACATCAGAATCACATTTTAAATAGTTAAGAAAATTCCAAAATATAATTAGCCAAATATAAAATTTAGATTATCTAATTAAATATTAATATATAGTACATTAGAATCATATTATAAATAGTTTAATAACATGCAAATGAATAAAGCAAATAGGTAATTTTTTTAAAGTTTTTTTGCAGTAGTGCCACCATGCAGCATGAAAACTTCATGGAAATTCCTGTTTTTTGGCACAAGAACCTCCCAACCCCACTTTTTTCCCCCCTTTACATGTCTGCATTTGCAACTATTTAAGAAATTAAGAGGAAGTCTTACTAGTATCTGTCTTGTGGAATGTAAATTAATCCTGATTTTAAGTTGTACATAAATTTTTGATTATACTGAGCAAATTAAATTTGCTTGTACAGAAATATTTGACTATTGTGAATAAATTAATTTTGCTTATACAGAAATATTGTTTATCTTTCATTCCTTAGTTTTTAGTGTGCATGTTTATGTATTGTATTAACCTGTGTATCATCAGCAAAAATAGATAGTGACAATTTAGATTTGAATAAAGTAATGGTATAACAATAAACGAGCTGTTAAAACCTTTTATTAACATCATCAGAAGAAGAATAATTAATTCTTTGTTATATCTGATTTAACTTGAAGTCTCAAGTACTAATGATAAAATAAATACAAATATAGCCTATTTTTGTAGCAAATCTGAATTATGAACATGCCTATAATTGTTGGGCCAACACAGAAGCCCTGTATTGATGAACATTATCATTAAATAACTCCAAGCTCTGCATACTAACATCCAAATGGAGTTACAAATTAGATGGCACTATGGACTGCAAGGTTTAAAACCATTTGTGCAAAGCGCAATCTCCAGGGTTGCTACAATATTTTAGATATAGAGGGTTATTCATAACTCCATGAAACTAAGAAATTCATGTTAAATAAACTGCAGTGGTTTATGTACTTCCTTAATATCAGTAGAGGAAGTCACTTTCATGTTAAATGAACTGCAGTAGTCTACGTACTTTTTATATCAATAGAGAAGTGATTCTCAACCTTTTTCTGTCACTGCACACTTTCAATGATTTCAGAATTTGGTGGCACACAAAGAAAAAGATAAGTTTAAAAGTTGTTTACTTACTTATAATACACTGTATAAAATAGTTTATGACAATAAATTTGAATGTAAAATGAAATAATATGTGCTACAAAACAGCAATATGTTTATTAAGGGATTCATTACAAGTCAATAATAAGAATACTTTTAATGAGAAATTTGAGCTTGATGTTTTTTGGTAATTTCATTTATATTTGGTTGTTGAAATGACAATGATACTCTCATTTCGTCTTCTACATTTAACAGTCTCGATCTTTTATTCGCTTTTATGTTAGTTAATACTGAAAATTCAAATTAACATAAATAAGATGTAGAAAATTGTAATAATATTTTTAAAGCTTTTTTGTCCATCATGGGATAATCACATCTAATGTTTATCCAAAATGAATTAATTGATTATTCCAAATATTTTTAAATTAAATCACGATTATTAGAAAGCGAAATTAGGTCTTCCTCTTCATTCAAAGTTAATTTAAATACGGAAGTATTCGTTATCACAAATGGATTATGAACCCTATCAATTTTTTTATATGTAAATTTGGGAAATAATGAATAATTTTCTCCTCTAATGTTATCAAATCATCAATAGCAATTTTATGAATAGTTTTATTAAAATCTTTTGGAACTGTCTCAAACTTTTCCAAATTGTCTTCCTGAGCTCTATTCTTCCATAAAGTTTATTGTTTTTGGAATCCTACTAGTTTATCTGTTGAGTTTAATGCATTTGTTTTTTGACCATTGCATACTTGAATTTATGTTATTAAAAATAACAAAAATGCGTGATGAGCTAATCTACCATCTGCAGCAATCAGAACTTCTCAGTTTAAATTACATACTGAACATTAGTGAAAATGCTCCAAATTATACTCTCCTCCAGATCACCAAAATCGGCTTGGATACCACAATTGGTGCACTTATTAATGTCTTAAAAACCGAATTTTGCCGATTCTCATGTGTACCCTATATTAGGATTAAACCCATCATAATTACTATGTACATTTCTAAAATTTGGCGGCACATTTTAAGAATTTGGTTCCTCACAAAAGTGCCACGGCACAGTGGTTGAGAATCATTGCAATAGAGGATGTCACTTTTACAAAATATTTGATTACTTAGTTGTTATTTGCTGATAGGAGACAGCAATATAGCATTCAGTAAGTGTGAGTAGTTGTTTTGTGTTTACAAATGCACAAAAACCTCATCTGTTTTGATTTTGCAGATATGATTTCAAACACATTTCCAGAAAGCAGAATCTGTTTTCAACAATATTAGTAAGAATATGTGAAATTCTAGAATGAAGGCTGTTCATGCACTGCTTATTAATTGCAACTCATGCAGTGGCAGATTTATGTAGGGAATGCCCCTCATTTTATAATACAGGTATATATTGTAGTATATAGGGTATTATAAAGGGTCATTACTATCTTTAAAAAAACAATGATTAATCTAAATTCGCTTAAATCTCATCAAAATCAGGTAATTTTAATCTTATTGTAATATAACTGTATGAACACATTAAACTGTACGAACACAGTGAAGTTTACTAGAACTTCCTGGCATTAATCACAGTGAAACTATCAATTAGTTTGTCATAAGTCATCTTATCTAAGACATTATTTTTAATGTACAGTATTGACAAACTATTCAAGTGTAGCTGAGAAAATGCTGATTTTAAGTAATTTTTAACTCTCTACAAAAAAATTAAATGATCTTTTTTATTTGCATTAGAAATCCATAAAGTAAAGGAAGTTGGTTTCTACGTTTGTAAATGTCTCTTTTAAACTTTCACTATGTGTAGATGTTTATACCAATTTTCTTGTTGTGCTGGGGAAAAAGGGGGGGCGAGTTCTCATAAAATTCACAAAATATGGTAGAAGTGTTATAGTTTTCCCTTTTTTCCTCTTTTACTATATCACATACCCCTGAACAATTTCCCCCCCTTTTACTATATCACATAAATACATTTTGGAAATATCTGAGATCACTTTTCTAGAACTGGAAGGTGTATCAGCAAAAATGTCTTTGAATGTATCAAATACATATTCAGCATTTATGATAGACCATTTAAGTTATTAGGCGATCACAAATAAAATTCAGAATTTATACTCGATCTTTTCAATGAATCCAATCCTTGTAATTTTCTGTGATCATTGAATTGTCCAATGAATGTATGTCATCGTAACTGCTTTCATCTAGTTTCTTCTTACTTCCCTGCACTATTGTTCTTACCGTGCAAATGCAAATAATGTTGAAGTTTAGTACTTCATAAAAGTATACTTTCTGAGACTGAAATAAATCTACTAACTTAGCATGTTTCCATCTTTTTTTTTTTCTTTTTTTCCTTGTATGTATTTGTTTGTATGTAATTTTGTCTATTTCCTTGTATGTAATTTTTTTAACAGCTTTTTCATACAGCAGAACCAAAGTTATCTGGGCAAAATGACTTATACCTGGAGCTGTATTGGCAAAAATTAAGTACTGGACATGTTTTACTTTTTCACAAAAACTTTTCTCAACATTTAAAAGAAAAGAGACCTTTCTTGTATATTGTTGAAGATGCAGAATCCCCGTGTCTTCCGTAATACTCTCAGTAGCCACTGCAGTACCTGCCTCCAATGAGTCATCTTTTCTTAGGTTTTTAGTTAAATAATTAGCTGAACATCAACATTTCTGATTAATTTATTCCTTGTATGCAAACTGACTACTACTCTTAAGTTGATTTTGAGATTTGATGACTGTTTAAAACTCCTTCTGAATGAGACTATCAGAAAATCAGTCAATGAGAACCTGATGAAACTGTTTATGACAAAGAAAAATTTCTACCACTTTTCTTAGTGTGATTTGTCTTCATTCTATAAAAGTGATATTCATGTATTTTTCTAAACTGTATTTTCTGAGAAAACAATATTTATTCTGAGAAAACAAACTAAGAAAGCTTTCCTTTATTTTTTACATTTTACCAGAGCTAGCCTTTATTTTTTACATTTTAGCAGAGCTATCCTTTATTTTTCATTTTTAAACAGCTATCTGAGCTCTTTTTTTTTAGGGGAGGGGGAAGCCTGCTTTTTTTTAAAGAAAAAGACTACCATACTAGGAATGGAGTTATATCAGTGAGCTTGTAGGGTCATTAATGTTTGTCAAAGCAGGAAAAGTGAAGAATGTACAGTCCCCCCCCCCGCCATTCGAACTCCGAACCCATCCGATTGCTAGTTGGACGTGCTCCCATTAAGGAAGGAGAGAAATCTTTACATTCCACCCCACATAAAGAGCTACTGGCGAAGAGGAGAATTCAGTTGTCAGATTCAGGCCGTGACGAATTATCGTCTCTCACCTTTTTTGTTCGAGCGCCGCTTGTAGAATCTGTTAGGCTTTATTTCGGAGCAAGAAACATGCAAAATGGGCCATGTTCTCACCGGGATTCGAATTCCGGACCTACCGATTGGACTGGATGTACTTCCATTTACATCACGAAGGCAAACGGTAAAGAAGGAAAAAATTCCTTGCCGATAACCTTCAATCACTGAACATGTTAGAGCTAGGCTCTTGATTTTTTGGATCAGAATCTTGTTGATAGTTTGGGCCTGAACCAGAATGTTGAGATTTAAACTTGTTCAATTCTTCACGTGAATGTTATTCATGTCATGTGAGGTGTGGTGATTGTTGTAGATTCCACGGGATTCTAGTTTGTCCCTATTTCATTAAATGTTCTCTCTGTATTAATCAAGAACTTTCAGAAGACATATTACACAGCAAAAACTGATCTTTATATCGAGACTTCAAATATGCTTGCAACTTCCTCAAACAGCCGGTCTCTCGTCTCTCTGCGCTTTTCTCTAGGATTGCCGTATTTTTCGGCACACACGTGGGGACGCTTGGCGCGCTTCTTATCACTATTACCTCAGAGTTTCCCCCTAGTTCCTAACGACATCGGATGATGAACTATTTAAGAGGATCCGTGCTGTCGAGTATTTTTAACACAAAATTAGGATATGAAATTAGAAAAATTAAAATGTGATTCAACATTATGAACAGGTAATAATGCACACATATAAGTAAAATATTAATAAATATCTGAAAAATTAAATTTGAAACATTTTTTGAAATTGTAATGTAAGAAGCAAGTTTTTTTGGAAAGTGCACATATCTTCCTGATCTTGTGACAGTTCATGTGTTTAAGTCTCTATCTGATTTCGGTTCAGGTTCAGAGTCTGAAAGCAAATAGGCCGGTTTCACACGGTCTGTGGACACCGTAGATTTAACGCCGTTTATTTGAATTGTGAACGCTTTGTCTGTTCTGTTGAGGACTTTATCCGGACCTGAGTACGGCTGGCACAGCGGTGGCTTGACTCGATTGATACGTAAGTATACATGTGTGCACAATTTTAGGTGCGGACTTATGTAACACCTATCTCGACAATGCACAGATGTCGCTATAGGGTTTAATTGCTGCATTCTATTTCGGAGATTGGTGATGAATCGAGTGTTGCATGCAGATATAGATGATGTTATCATGTCCCTAGGCAGCCTGAGTGTTGTGCCGTACACAAATTTTGCACAAGATGTTTGTATATCCTCCTTAATTGCTGTTCGGATGCCAAGTAGAACAACTGGAAGTGTTACAGTCCAGTTATTGTTCCCCTGAGCCTTAAGAGACAATTTTAAGTGACGGTGAAAACGTTCTACAATGCCATTTGATATTGGATGACAGGCTGTCGTTGTGATTCTGTTTGTTCGCAAAATGCGAGTAAACTCTGCAAACATTGCGGATCTCATTTTAGAACCTTGGTCAGTTCTTATAACCGATGGGCAGCCAAAGCGAGATATCCACGAGTTGAAAAAGCTCTGCAAATAGTTTCCGTTTTCATATCGGGAATGGGTATGGCTTCATGCCATGTGGAAAATGTATCTCTTAAAGTCAAAAGGTACATGTTGCCTTCTGATGGCGGTAACGGGCCAACAATATCCATATGGATTCGTGAAAAACATGCATCAGGAAAAGAGAATGTACCCAATGGTGCTTTAGTGTGTTTGGTTATTTTCAATCGCTGGCAAGAATCGCAAGATTTCACCCAATTTTTGATATGATGTTTCATATCGGGCCATACATAACGAGAATAAATGAGTTTCGTAGTAGCTGCAATTCCTAGATGTAATAGATTATGCAGATGATTAAAGATGAGTCTGCGAAAGGAGTTTGGCACAAATGGACGAGGAATGCCAGTAGAGATGTCAAAAAGAATGTTACCGTCGGAGTATTGGCACGACTTGAATTCCAGCTTCAAAGGTGACGTATTGTTTTTCAGACGGTTTTATACCTCCGGATCATGCTGTTGAGCTGCGGGAAATTTTTTAAAATCCAAAAATGGAGATTTTGTTATAGAATCAATTTCGATTCTCGAAAGAGCGTCAGCAACAACGTTTTTAGAACCTTGCACATGCCTAATATCGGTAGAATACTGAGAAATAAAATCTAAGTGGCGTAATTGCCGAGGTGAACATTTGTGAGGATTCTTAAAAGCGTATATTAACGGTTTCTGATCCATATAAATTTGAAAATGTCTGCCCTCTAACATGTGTCGGAATTTCTTAATTGCAGAATAAATTGAAAATAATTCTCTATCGTACGCGGACCATTTCTGTTGACTTTGGTTCAGTTTCATTGAGAAAAATGCTATAGGTTCCTATGCTTGTTGAGACAATTGCATAAGAGTGCCGCTTATTGCGATGTCTGAAGCATCTATCCAGATGCTTAACTGCGCTGTGGGAATAGAGTGCTTCAAAAGGGTAACCTGAGCAATGGCATTTTTGGCAGCAATAAAGGCTTGTTCAGCATTTTCGTTCCAATTTAACGGTGAGGATGAATCCTTAATACGAGAACGAGATTTCTTTTTGTTGATATGTCCTTCTAACAATTTTATTAAAGGAAAAAGAATGTGTGCTGCCAGAGCTGAGGCAAGTGAGGCACTTGCCTCATGTGAATCACTGGAATCACCAAATTGGCTACGCGAATTCGAAAATTACTTTAATTATATTTTTAGTCCCGAAGGACTATTACTTTCGTTTTGCGATTTTGCGTCGATTCACTCTGAATGCCCGTTTCACTTTTCAAATTGTTGCCACTAAATGTTATCGCTCTGCATTAAATTTAAAAAAATGAAAAATCTGCATAAATGTATGCATGTTTCTCGCATTGTGATAAAACCTAGAGCCATCGAATTTTGAATGACGTAATCCTACTGCGAATATGGGCATCTGGAAGCCCTAATTTTGAATTTGAAATTTGCTTTATTATCGATTTTATGTTTTGTAACATTTCAACGAATTTCTGATTAACAAACTAAATGATTTCAAAGCGAGCAATGGCAACACTGTACGGAAAAAAAAAAACATTTTTATCTCCAGCGCACGAGACTTACGGAAATTCTAAAGATATGTTCATTTTAAAATGATTTTGCGATATTGATTTTGAACTGAATTTTATGGTTTGAGTACGTAGTACATGATATTTAATAAAAAAAGGTAGCACACGAAACGTTAAAAAAAACGCGCCTTTGGACGTAATTTAAAATCTGAAATCTTTCAGATTTTTAAATATCAAGGTTTTCGCACTTAAACAATAAAATTCGGTTAAGGAACAATATCGCAAAATAATTTTAATGCTAAAATAACAGTTACGGCAAAATTCTGGCTGAAGTTAGTTTTTTTTTTTTTTTTTAATTTGTCGGTTATTATTAGGGTAAATAAGCTTCGGCAAACTTAAATTTATAAAACAATAGGAAGAATTGGAAGAAAACATGGAAATTAATGCAATGTGTATTTCAGTGTTATTTCTTATTTATCAAAAAAGGATTTTTTTAACATTTTCATTTGAAAGTTATAAATAATTGGCTATTTTAGTTTTCTGAATTTATAAAGCTACGATTAAAAAAGTGCTTGAAAAATTATGATATTTTGATTTAATACAGTCACTTTTGTTTAATACAAATATAGCTGTTTTGATATATATAGGGGCGCGCATTTACCTTTTTGCCTCAGGTGAAAAAATATATTGGCACGGCTCTGTGTGCTGCTTTAGGTATGAAACATCTGTAAAAGTTAAACATGCCTAAAACTCGGCGAAGCTGAGGGGGTGGTAGGTTGAGGGAAATCTAAAATACATTTGACTTTGTCAGGAAGAGATACATTTCCGTTTTCACTAAGGTGAAAACCTAAGAAATCACTAGACGTTTGACCAAAAGCGCATTTGGAAACATTTATGCAAAGTCCATATTCCTGAAGTTTTGAAAATAAAACTTTCAAATGTCTAAGTATTCCTCAAAA
Source organism: Stegodyphus mimosarum (assembly GCA_000611955.2). Lineage (NCBI taxonomy): Eukaryota > Metazoa > Arthropoda > Arachnida > Araneae > Eresidae > Stegodyphus > Stegodyphus mimosarum. The sequence goes on along the minus strand of KK120983.1, from coordinate 55,227 downwards.
TCTTTAGAGGCTATGAGCAAGTCGTCGACGAAAGCATAAACACCTTTCTAAATCTCGCGTGACTTGATCTATAATGTTAAAAAGTCGCGAATGCGTTACCTAAACCGAATTGCATACGGGTAGTTTCGAATAAACCGAATGGTGTACATATGGCGGTTTTGTGAATGTCGGCGGGGTTGATTGGTAACTGATGATATGCCTTGATCAAGTCAACATGACTAAAAATTTTAGTACCATGCAATGAGGCAGTAAAATCAGGTAAGCATAGAACAGTGTATTTATCTTTTATCCTTTGTGCCTTCAACGCACGATAATCTTCTACAGGTCTCCATTCTAAAGTTCCCTTTTTTGGAACCATGTGAAGTGGGAAGGCATAATTGCCTTCTCGACTGTCTTAAATGCCCTAGTTGCATCATAGTTTGAAATTCTTGCTTTGCTTTTTTTAAGCGATCTGGGGCTAATCGAAGAGGTTTCGTAACCATCGGTGGACCTTTAGTTACGATGTGATGGACAGTGTTGTGTTTAACATGTTGGTGAGGATCTGGTAATTTAGTAATGAAAGGAAATTCTTTTAAAATTTTGTGATAAGGTGTATCATTGAAGACAGGTTTTACTGAATAAATATCTGCATTTTTCACTCAGCCAACAGTCTGAAACCTTGTTTTTAACTCTTTGAGACATTCCTTTCTAAAATCAGGCACCAATTCAAAGAAATGGAGGAAATCTGTTCCAAGAATGGGTGTACTAACATTTGCTATAAGAAAAGTCCAAGTAAACTGTTGTCTTAATTTGAATCCAAAGAAAGTGTTTTTTGACCATAAACATGGAAAGTTGAAGAATTAGCAGCGAGAAGTGTTTGTTGGGGAGAGTTTTGTTTTTGTGAATTGGTCGGAAGTAAGGATACGTCAGAGCCGGTATCGACCAAGAATGAAACGTTTGTTCTCTGGTCACGAACGAACAGGCGACGTGAAATTTGAGGCAAAAAATAAGTCGTCTGTATTTCTTTGCTGGTTTCGTTCCCCTGCCATGAGCAAGTTTTTATACACTTATCTTCTCTACATCGTTTTCCAAAACGTCTATGATACCAGCAAGCAGAATACGTAATCTCTCCTTTTGGGACTGGCCCTTCCTTTATTGCGATCTCTGCGATTTAGCAAGCGACCTCGAGAAAGGGAAATATGATCAATACGTTTGCTTAATTTTCCTCAATAGATTGGTCGACTGTTCGAGAAGTGGCACAAGTCGCTGGGGGTAATTGAGGAGTTGGTTTACTTCTAAGATTCTGTCGGCAATTTCTGCGGCTTTGTCTAAAGTCAAATCGGAAACCGCTGCCAAAATAGACTGAACTGCAGAAGGCAAACTCTGAAGGAATATTTGTAACATTAAGTTGACGGGAACATTTAAGGATTCTACTCGTCGTTTCATATTCCTAAGCAAATCCGAAATTTCGAGAGCCTAATTCCTCTCTAGATAATAACTGGCGAATTTCTTGCTGGGATGATTCTCCCGATCGGTTTATTAACTCAGTTTTAAGCTTTGTATAAGGATCGATTTTCATAAGTAAATCCCAACTAATGACGCAATATCTGGAGGAAGATGAGCAACTACGTAATTATATTTAGTAATTGATTCTGTGATAGGTTTGGGGGCGGCAAGAGCAAATGCATTTTCACACATAAAAAACTACGAAGCTGCGTCTGATCGTTTATAAACCGGAATTTGGACGGCATATGCTTCAGACATTGTGCAAGGTTTAAACCAAAACGAAAGTAAAAATTCTACTACAGAAAATAAAATACAAATAATAAGTAGAAAACAAAATGATAAAATGAACTATAATTGCTACTCAATTGTGATCCGGAGGATAAAAATCGATTTAATCCATAAGTTCTGGTTTAGAGGTCTTGATATGGCTATCCGGCAAAACCGAAAGTACTTGCGAGCTGTTCACATGTCCTGATTTGACAAAATTCAGATGTCACCATTTCGGTGATTGTTGTAGATCCCACGGGATTCTAGTTGCTCGTATTTCATTAAATGTTCTCTCTATATTAATCAAGAACTTTCAGAAGACATATCACACAGTAAAAATTGATCTTTATTTCGAGACTTCAAATATACGAGCAACTTCTTCGAACAGCCGGTCTCTCGTCTGTCTGCGCTTCTGAGAAAATAACGGTATCTAGAGCTATCAAATTTTGAATAACGTAATCCTCCTCCGAATATGAGCATCTGGAAACCCAAATTTGGAATTTGAAATTGTTTTATTATCAATTTAATATTTTGTAACACTTTAACGAATTTTTGATTAAGAAACTCAACGATTTCAAAGCGAGCAATGGCAACACTGTAGGAAAAAAAGTTATCTCCAGCGCGCGAGACTGTATATGGAAAATTTTAAAAATATGCTCAATTTAACGTTATTTTGCGGTATTGCAGTTGAATTAAATTTTATGGTTTAAGTGCGAAGATTATGATATGTAATAAATAAATGTAACACAGAAAACGTTAAAAAACGCCTCTTTGGGCGTAATGTAAAATCTGAAAGCTTTCAGATTTTTGGGGGGGATCATTAGAGCGTTTTTAAAAATTTAGTCAAATTGGAAGAAATTTTAGAAATCCTATTGCTGTGGAAAGATGTCTAATATTATAGTTATTTTAGCTCGATACAGACAGTGCACACTTTATATGATAATAAATGTGCTGACTGGGAGTAAGTGTGTAGTATAGATGAGGTGCAGTAGATTAAGATCAAGCAGTAATTTTATTTATTTATTATTTCATTTCCATTCCCTCAACAGGTCAAGGTTCTACAGTACGAAAACTTCTTAGTTCTAGAAATTCTACTGATCCATGTCTTGGGTATTCCAAAAAAATATTCAAGTCGTAAAAATTTGTACAATCTTATTAAAATTTCAAGGCATAGCCAACACATAAAACTTAGAATTCCATATCTTTTCATAGGAGAATTTCCTCCGTGTCTAGTTAGACTAAAGAATACAATGACGACAACGTTTGACTAAAGAGAGATTTATGGACTATTTAAAGATTCAGCTCTTAGTTAATAAGTGCTTCAGTGTTATATATATTGATCTAAAATATGTTTTACACTGTGAAATCATTTTCAGGAATGGTAAAAGATATTTTCAGAACGATTGCTTCTCGGAATTTCTTTCTGTCTATATTTTTAAAACCATATTTGCAATTGATGATATGATTTTCTTTATTTCTCTAATTCATTATTAGCACCAAAGATGATATTAGTCTCTAAACTCACTTTCTGTCCATATCACTTTTGTGTCCGAATCACTTTTCAATCCGTTACCACCAAATGTTTTCGCGATGCATTATTCAAATGATAATAATAATAAAAAAAAATAATAATAAAAAAAAAAAGAAAGAAAGAAATTTAAAAAAATCTGAAAGATTTCAGATTTTAAATTACGTCCAAAGGCGCGTTTTTTTAACGTTTCGTGTGCTACCTTTTTAGTCCAAAGGGATTTAGTCCCGAAGGAGTATTACTTTCGTTTTGCGATTTTGCGTCGGAAACACAAAAACGGCGTATCACTTTTCAAATTGTTGCCACTAAATGTTATCTCTCTGCATTAAATTTTAAAAAATGAAAAATCTACATAAATGTATGCATGTTTCTCGCATTGTGATAAAACCTAGAGCCATCGAATTTTGAATGACGTAATCCTACTGCGAATATGGGCATCTGGAAGCCCTAATTTTGAATTTGAAATTTGCTTTATTATCGATTTTATGTTTTGTAACATTTCAAC
>KK120983.1:15134-51041 GCA_000611955.2 Stegodyphus mimosarum | reverse complement strand
CGTACAGTGTTGCCATTGCTCGCTTTGAAATCATTTAGTTTGTTAATCAGAAATTCGTTGAAATGTTACAAAACATAAAATCGATAATAAAGCAAATTTCAAATTCAAAATTAGGGCTTCCAGATGCCCATATTCGCAGTAGGATTACGTCATTCAAAATTCGATGGCTCTAGGTTTTATCACAATGCGAGAAACATGCATACATTTATGCAGATTTTTCATTTTTTAAAATTTAATGCAGAGCGATAACATTTAGTGGCAACAATTTGAAAAGTGAATCGGGCATTCAGAGTGAATCGACGCAAAATCGCAAAACGAAAGTAATAGTCCTTCGGGACTAAATCCCTTTGGACTAAAAAAATCTGAAAGGATTCAGATTTTAGATTACGTCCAAAGGCATCTTGCTTAATAATATAATAACTTGCCGAACGAAACAAACATTAAACTAAACCCAATACGAACACAAAAACCAACCCAATATAATTCCAATAGTGAACCCAATACAATTCCATTAATCCATCCAGTACAGACCCAATAACCAACACAGTACAATTCCAAAAATTCTAATAGCCAACCCAATGCAACTTCAATTACCAACAAAGAAACATAAGCACTAAATTGAAAAGTGAATCGGACATTTTGTGAAACGACGCAAAACGCCCAAACGAAAGTAACAGTCCTTCGGGACTACATCCCTTTGGACTAAAAAATCTAAAAGGTTAATCTGAAAGATTTTAAATTACGTCTAAAGAAGCGTTTTTTAACATTTTCTGTATTGCCTTTATTTATTAAATATCATGTTCTACGCACTCAAACCATACAATTCAGTTCAACAGCAATATCGCAAAACAATTTTAAAATGAGCATATCTTTAGAATTTCCGATACAGAATCTTGCGCGCTGGAGATAAATTTTTTTTTCATACAAGGTTGCCATTGCTCGCTTTAAAATCGTCTAGCTTTTTTAATCAATAATTCGTTGAAGTGTTACAAAATATGAAATCGATAATAAAAGGAATTTCAAATTCAAATTAGGGCTTTCACATGACCATATTCTATGGAAGATTACGTTATTCAGATTTTGTACTCTAAGTACCGTCGTTTTATCACAGTGCGAGAAACATACATACATTCATGCAGATTCTTCATTATTCAATTTCTTTAAATATAATACAAGGCGATAATAGTTGGTGGCAACAATTTGAAAAGTGATTCGCCGTTTATAGTTTTCTATATAGTGATTCGCCGTTTATAGCAAAATGCCAAAACGAAATTAATAGCCGTTCAGAGCAGATTGCCCCTTTGGACTAATAATAATGAAGAATTTGTATTCTTGTATGTATGTTTCACGCATTGTGGAAAAACGACGGTACGTCGAGCCAACAAACTTTTAATATATGTAATCCTCCATTCAAACATGCATACTTCGAGGCCAAAATTTTGAATTTCGAGTTTATTTTTGATTTCTTTCCCCCTATTTTGTACAAATTTAACGGATTTTTGTTTAACCAACCTAACGATTTGAAAACGAGAAATGGTATAGTTGTTCGAAATAAAACATTTTTATCCGCAACGCGCCAGATTGTTGCCATTCGGCAAAACGTAAGATATTTGGCTTCCAAACATCTACAAATTCAGCTACAATTTTATCTACAAATTCAGCCATTTGAGAACCAAGTGTTACCATTGTCTACAAATTCAGCTATTTGAGAACCAAGTGTTACCATTGTCTCGTGTGGAATACTTACTATCTCCACATGCCAGCGTATTGCCATTCAGTAAGATATTTTATAAGATGTCATAAGATATTTAATTTTTCAAATTTACACTGTGTGCAAAAATTAAGGACGAAGTCGAAAAATTAGCATATCAGCTGAACGAAGAGGCAGAGCGGACAGAAAGACCAATCAGGAGATTAAGTAAGGTGATGTACGGTAGCACATGCGCAGATATGCAGGTAGACGTAATGGGGGAGTGTCTGAGTAGTATAAAGCATGTTGTCGGTGTAAGATCAGTATTTCTGGCAAAGAGATTGCACGCCGTATAGCAGTTAAAATCACACCGAGTTGCTGCCTCAGCGAGAAATGGCGAATAATCAATCTGTTAGACGACATCTGGATGCTTTTACCCGAGGTCGAATCATTGGGAAGTTGGTGGAAGGCCGCAGTGTGACAAGTGTGGCTGCACAGTTCGGAATTGCTCACAGCATCGTTTCACGACTTTGGAGACAATTTCAAACTACAGGAACAGCTATCCGGGGGTTTAGTAGTGGTCGTCCACGAGGAACCACACCCGCAGATGACCGGTATATTGCCTTACAGGCCAGAAGAAACAGGCGGCAGACAGCGGGAGAAATCGCTAGACACACGACACAGGCGACTGGACGACCGATATCGCGTTTTACCGTGGCCAGAAGACTGCACGGTGGTGGTCTGTTTGCACGACGCCCTGTACGGTGTGTACCTCTAACGCCTGCCCATCGGAGAAGGCGTTCTCTGTGGTGCCGAGAACACCGGAATTGGAGAGACAATGAATGGGGACCAGATGAGCAGATGATGATCTTTACAGATGAGAGCAGATTTAGTCTGAGTTGCGATTCTAGACACATACACATCTGGACAGAGCGGGGAACACGCAATAACCCCTTCAACATCATCAAAAGAGACTGTTTTGGAGGCCGCGGAGTTCTCGTTCGAGCAGTCATAATGCTTCGTAACCGGACCGACCTTCATATCTCCCAAGGAGATTCGTCACCTGGGACTGCTATTGTAACGAGGTTCTTCTTCCTTACATGCGTCTTTTCACAAGGGCTATGGGTCCTCAGTTCCTCTTCATGGACGACAACGCTCCACCTCATCGCACAGTTACTGTCGAAGAGCTGTTGGAGAGTGAAGATATTGAACACATGGATTGGTCGGCAAGGTCTCTGGATCTAAATCCCGTCAAGCATGTACGGAACTTACTAGGGAGACCCATGGCAGCACGTAACTTATCGCCAGTAACGATTCCGAAACTGCGATTGGTGCTACAAGAGGAACGAGCAGCAGTGTCTCAACAGCTCATTAACAACCACATATCCAGCATGCACAAATGATGTGAAACCTGCCTAGCAGTCAGGGGAGATCATATCCCCTATTAAAGACCGGATGTTTCTTGCTGGACACCCATCACAGGGATGTTTCGGCCTTCAGTCGCATTGCGCTCCATGCTACTTTTTCAATAAAGCTTCTTTTTATCCCTCTGATTTCTCTTTTAGCAAGTGTTGCTTACATTACTCATATCTTTACGTATTGGGGATCCTACGGTATTAAATGTGTTGATTTGGAAAGCTTTTGTACAGAGTTATATTGAAAAAACCATCTCGTCCTTAATTTTTGCACACCAGTGTAGTTGTTCTATTACTGAGTAGCAAACAAAGTGATTGAAAAGCAATTGACGCAGTTCTTAAAAATATTTTTTCTATTTTTTAATCTGATTGATTTAAATAAAAATGCATTTAAGTTATGAGATGTCTAATTAGAAATATTGAAGATTAGGAGCAGATTTCTCTGCTCCTGATGAAGAGGGACCTGTACCTGTTTGTCATCGAAATTGATAGAGTTTTGACTAAAATCGTCAAACACAAGGATTTTGCTTTGCCTAAATATTAAATACTTTTATGAAATGACATAGCTGTGCTCACTAAAACTTTTTTTTTTTTTTTTTTTTTTTTTTTTTTTTTTTGTGTGTGTGTGTGTGTGTGTGTGTGTGTAATAACTTAATAACTTTTTTAGGCGACTGGCCGCTCGAGCGCCTAGTTTTGAAAGAAATAATATAGGGGAAAAAAAAAAGAAAATGAATAACTGAGGGTGACCCCCCCAATGTAATTTTGATTCTCAAGAAGCGAACTTAATCTGACATGTAGGTAAATTAATATATATGTATATTATATATTTTTCAGTTATTTTTATACTTGCTTTAGGGAATAAGTGTTTTCACAGGATAAAAGTAAAAGGTTAGGGCTAACTCCAATGCTTCCGTTTGGCATTGATTTTAAAGTGCATTAAAAAAAATTCCTTTCGAAAAAGCTGTAATATGTTTTAATTACATTTATTAATAGAATGCTGTTAAGATTTTAAAGCTCATGGCATGTTCTATATGACTTTTTTTTGTCCAAAGAGGCTTTGTCCCTGAAGGACTCTTGTTTTCGTTTTGCGATTTCGAGTCAGGAACCTTAAATATCGGTTCACTTTTCTAATTGTTGCCACCAAATATCGCAGCCCTGCATTATATTTAAAGAAATTAAATAATAAAGAATGTGAATAAATGTATTATGTTTCTCGCATTGTGATAAAACGACGGTACTTAGAGCCATCGAATTTTGAATGACGTAATCCTGCTGCGAATGTGGGCATTTGGAAGCTCAAATTTGAAATTTGGAATTTGTTTTATTATCGATTTCATATTTTGACCTTTAACGTCAATGGCAACGATGTACAGAAAAAACATTTTTATCTCCAGCGCGTGAGACTGTGTATAGGAAATTCTAAAGATATGCTCAATTTCAAATTATTTTGCGATATTGTTCTTTAACTGAATTTTATGGTTTAAGTTCGAAGAACATGATATTTAATAAATAAAGGTAACACACAATATGTTAAAAAAACGGACCTTTGGACGTAATTTAAAATCTGAAATATTTCAGATTTTATTATTATTATTATTATTATTATTATCTTGTTAGCTGCAGCTAACAAGAAGAAGCTTACATCAGAAGGTGGAAAAGTACGCTGCACTCAGTTAATGTTAGTTTTAACAGAGTTAAAAGTAGCTATGTATTAAAAACCAGCCAAGAAATGTGTGTACCGCTCTCAATCGTGAGCTCGAGGCAGAGGTTTTTGAATTTATTATTCTTACGCGTATATGGATTTAATAATAATCGTTTCTAACATTTGGATAAAATTTGCTGCAACCGTCATCATCATTGTACAGAAAAAATTAAATTATTTTTTTCTATAGGTGAAAGTTTTTTCAAAATTTTTTTAAGTATGCCTTTTTTAAAGACCAAATCCTACTATCACTCCAAATCGAAAAAAGGTGGTAGAACTGGCTTGCAAACAGTTAATTATGAAAATGGCGATTCTTACTCAGGGGACTGGATGAATGGCTTTAAAGACGGTAGGTAAGAAGAAAAATGAATATTTGATTAATTAAATGTATAGAAATAAAACATTTTTGATTAAAACTGACGTACATTGTTGCTGAAACAAGTGTTTTATGTTGCAGCTGAAGTTTGGAAAATGTATTTAATAGACATTTTATGATTTCTGCACAAAGAAATGAGTGCAATGTTGCCAATTAATTTACCTTCTTCCATTAAAATAAAATCTTATGATTTACAGAAACACTTATGAACATATTTTTACATTTTAAATGTGTTTATACATAACATATGCTTCATCATACAGCATTAATTAAAGAAAGAGTTAAGTACTTTTTTGTTAACGGGTCGCCAGTGGCCAAATATGGTAGTGGTCTATTTACATCGCGTAATGAATAGCTGTGGAATATTTAATACGCGTTCTGAGCAAAAACTGTATGTGATGCCGATCGGTTCCCTCTATATGCACAGCGATCTGTTTTTGCTTAAAAAATATGTCCTCAGATCTGACAAGGTGGTCTGATCATAACATTCCACAACAGTATGCATAGAAGAATGCAATAGTTACTCACATTCTCTTCGCCTTTAAAAGTTGACAGATACAAAATACAGTTAACCAAATTCAGGTGGTACCAAATTATCGTCTGTCTTATTTTCGCTCGGCGTCACTTTGGCTATTAGGATTTTTGGAACTCAAAACGAAATAAAATCAACAGAACCCTCGTCGGGATGGATCTTCCAACTGCCATCTGCGCGTGCTAAACACTTACATCATAAGAGCAGGCAAGAAGAAATGTAATAATTCCTTATAATTTTCATGAATATATTTAATTTAAAAGAACGTACCAATAAATTCAGTTAGTGCTGAAAAGAAATCTTCATTTTTTTTTTTATCCTTTTTAAAATACGTGAAATATGCCCTTCTTTCCTCCTTAGGGTACGGAAAAAAAATATGGCGCAGTTTGAATCTTGTATACAGCGGATACTGGAAAAATGATAAAAGGAGTGGCTTGGGAGAAATTTTTCTCCCAGAATCACCTGAAAATTACCTATACAGTGGAACATGGAAGAATGATCGTCGAAGTGTAAGTTTAGAAATAAACAATTTTATAAATTTTAACGTAACCTGCAAAATTAGGAATTTTTTCTAGCAAGATTATTTTAATGAAAGAAAAGGATCTGTGATTAAAATGGTATGAGTTCTTTCTTAATAAAAAGATCTTATTCACAAGCCGAAGGCCCAAGACAGCGCATATCGGACAGGCATTTCGTTCTCTCTATACATAGCCACAATCATCGCATGCAACCCAATCGGTATGATGGTTAGCGGCGTTGACCAAAGCGACTTTGACCTTGACTGCCATAATGAAGGGTCCGGGTTCGAATCCCGGAGAAAACATGGACATTTGTAAATGTATAGTGTCCGTGCGGCATGGGGCACCCTAAATATGTGACTCCTAAATATGGACTTCGGGATGGCGGAGTGAATAGAGTAGTGAAGACGCGTTTTATCGGTCGTCGTTAAGATTCGACTACTTCCGCAGAAATACAGCAGTGTCAAAGGTAATTTTTATTTGCGCGTGTGCGTGAAGGTGTGTACTACTCAAGGATACCTGTTTTATGTGTCTCGCTCCAAAATTTTGGAAATTATGTGCATTTGTCAGTGTTGACCACGTTCTGTAAAAAGTGCATCACTCGCGTCCACCTTCCTGTCGACTCATCGACGGCAAGCTTCCAGGCCTGCCATCACGTGGTCTCTCTAGTACGGCTAAGTTTAGTTTGAAATTTTCGAAGTGCCATATTGATCTTACATAATTTTTCGAATTCGAGAAATTATTGTGAAAGTGTAAATAATTCATTTCTTAGATAATATACCTTGGAGTACCATCGGATCATGACTGCCTAGGTAGGCTTTTAACGCACTTTCCAATTTTATATGTTATTTTGTTCTACCTTCATTCCTTCCACAAGTAACGTAGTGACTGCTATGTTTTATAAAAAATACAATTCTGCTCTTTCACTTTCCAGACGTCCTCCAAGATTGTAAATAACAACTTTGCCATTTGCAAACTGACTTGTCTTTTTTTATCTACACTGGTGAAATAAATTAAAAGAATTTGCATATTTTATCGAATAGCATGAAAAGAACTGAACTGAAGGCGAAACCACTGCTTCTAGATATAAAAATGCAAGTCTTGTACGGCAAATACTCAAGCGTACACATGCGTATAGGCGGAGCCAGCAGAAAAACAGGCTTTATAAGCACGTGGAGGGTAAGATGAATTGCTTTCGCTAGCACAACTCGACGAATTTCTTGGTGTTATCTTACAGCAATCGGTAAAATTCACACCGGAACAGTAAAAATGAGTAGCCACCAACCTTTAGGTGATAGAATGAGGTGGCGAATTTTGGAGAGGCTAAGGGCAGGCTAATCGCAAGTCCAGACATGCAGAGAGTTTAATTTAACGCCCAGCGTCATCTGTAACCTATAGAAACAGTTACAGGATACTGGATCCATCGAGAGAAAGCCTGGGCAAGGTCGTCCAAGAGACAGAGGGGCTACAGCTTCTCAGCTCTCTCGGGACCTATATGCAGCCACAGGAACCCGTAACAAGGGTGACTGTTTCCAAAAGACTGCATGAGAGAGGGTTGTTTGCCAGAAGCCTGGCTGTTTGCGTCCCGCTCACCTCTACGGACAGGAGAGTCCGATTAACATGATGCAGGCAGCATAGTGATTGGAGTACGTAGCAATGGGCGACCGTTCTGTTCACCGACGAGTCCCGTTTTAGCCTAAACACCGATTCTCGCCGTACTTTCGTATGGAGAGAGCCAGGGACTCGCTACCTACCCTCCAATGTCCGCGAAATCAACAGTTATGGCGGTGTAATGGTCTGGGCAGGCATCATGTTGGATGGCCGCGCACCTCTCTGCGTCTTTGATACAGGTTCTGTGACTGGTGTGAGGTATAAGGATGAGGTCTTGGAGCCCTATCTTTGCCTTTTCCGGGGTGCAGTGGGTCCCAAGTTCATCTTACAGGACGATAACGCGAGGCCACATAGAGCTCTTCTGGTCGACGAATTTCTCGAAAGTGAGGATAATCAGCGCATGGATTTGTCAGCCAGTCTCCGGACCTCAACCCTATAACCCTATAAAGCATACCTGAGACGCTCTGGGGAGGCCAATTGCAACTCGCACCACCCCTCCGATAACCATCCAGGAACTGAAAACAGCGTTGCTGAATGAGTGGGACCAATTGCCACAGGCACTGATAAACTGCCTTATTTCCAGTATGACATCATTCTGCGAGGCCTGTATGGCTGTAAGAAAGAACCATACCCCCTATTAACCCATTTCTTTTGTGTCTTCTGCAACCGCCGTTTCAGACCTTCAGACTCCCGTGAGTGTTACATACGAACAAGTGTGTTTATTATAACTGTTGAATGTTTCTTTTGTTTGTATTATAAAAACCTATGTTCACACCAAATTTTATTAAAATCTGTCCTGTAGTTCTGGTGATAGTAGATCAAATATGAAAATTGTCTTAATTTATTTTACCAGTGTATATATATATATAAGCGAAATACTACTAGCTCAATTACAGTAATTACTCAAAATGGAGTCCGCAAACAATAACGCAGACTTGACACTGGCAGTGCCGTACATTGGAAAACATATCAGAAATCTCTCACATGGTTTCGGCAGCTACAGACATCCGGTTAACAAGTTCTTTATCGGAATCAATGGATCAATGAATTCCATCGTAGATGGGACTCTTCATGTGACCCCCCCCCCAAAACAAAAGTTCAGCCATGAGAGATTGGTTGAGCGGGCTGGTTAAAATATGCATTCGTAATTATAACTAACTATTTTATTGATAAAAAAGTAATAAAATTAAATTTAAAAAAATATCACTAAAAAGAATTATATGAAAATATTGACGAATTGCCTTTAAACTTTTACTTAAATTCTAAATTCATATAAAAAGTGGGGACAAATGGCAACCCAGAAAAGACGCATGTAGGGAAGGATACAATCATTACACTAACGATCTTCGGTAAGTGAGCCTCTGTCGAAAATATAACGTTCAGCTTTCATTATAATGCCTTCCCATAGACGACCTTCATGAAGTCGTCTGGCAACCGAGACACTTGTCGCCCGGTTGCAGTGTGCAACTGCTCATCAGAGTTGCCCGCTATCTGGTTTCGATATCTTTTCGCCAACAAGGCAATATATCGGTTATTAATCCCTTTGTTCTCATTGGCGACCACCAGTAACCTGTCTTACAGTTATACCTGACGTTTGGAAGACTTTCCAAGCTCGTGAAATAATACTTTTATCACTTTCAAACTCTTATGCTATAAACGTCAAACTACGCCCCTCCTCAAGCTTACATACATCGCCACATGTAAAGGCGTCCTAAAGTTTTTTTATAACCATACTGCACGTGCAATTTCACTTTCACTAGCAGATGAATGCCTGGAAATTCGCTTTCCTTTCTTTTTAAGTTGCCTTACACTGAACGCGTTAACTTATACTCTGACGTCATGCTGCTGATATTTGCATATGCATCACCTTTCTACTGCGTTGGCTTTTTACTAAACTCATCGCAAAAAGCTTTTCATTAATTTCAGGAATGTTACGTTGAAAAATGAATTCATTGCTTAAGTTTTGCACCCTAGTTTATTTGGTTTGCGTCAATATTCACCGGAGAATACTGAGATTCTCTGATTTCTGTCTTTCACGTAACATATATATTACACGATTATTATTACAAATATATGGCAATATGATTATTATCGTTCTTTATCTGAATTGTAGATATATAATTAATTACAATCCTTCCACCTTTTTTTTTTTCTTTTTAAATTTTAGGTAGTATCTATTTCATCCACGAGAAAGTCGTATGAATTTACTAGAATCTATTCGAGCGCCTTTACAATACACATATACTACCTTCATATGTCGTCTTTCTTCCAAGGGCAGCGTCTAAGTCCATGCAGCTGGTCCGGCTATACCAGGCTGCAGAGTTAAAGGCGGCAATATTTTTAGAATTTAAGAAGGAATCGGGAGACAAAAAGTTAGCCCTTCTTCCTGCTTTCACATATTCAATTTACCTTTTCAGAACAACCATACTGTAATTGCGTACAAAACAACCAGCCGTGCATACAAAGCAGCAAGTCTTTATACGATTATTTATATTCTAAAGAATTACATTTCTCAGACTGGTACCTGGTTAACACTTGATACTGAGATAGCTCAAATAATTATTTTCAGATGAGATAATGACTAGAAGCCTTGAAACAAGATGTATATTTTTCAATAAAGGATAATCGGTTTGTCAATTGATGAGAAATACCTTCGCCTCACATTTGATACCTTTCTCTTTAAGTTAGGTTATTATAATATGACAAATCCACAAGGGCTATCTGACTAAAATTAGGGATGCCTCCTGGAAGAGCTTTCTAAGGAAGCTGGCTATATTCTCGTTTACACTCGGGGGAAAACCATCCAGCCAGCCCGTTCGCTTGGGTTTGAACCCAAACGAGGTCGAACTACCAGCATTCAGTGGTCTTAACTACTCTGCCACTGGTGGAACTGATACCTTTTTCACGTTTAATATATCAGTAATACGATTCAAAAGTATAAGCTTAAAGCAGCAAGCATATGTTCATTAATTAGCCACAATAATATTTTGTTCTTAGTAATAAGCTTCTGTTATATAAACCTGTGATCTCCCCCACCCCATAGTAATTAATGATACCAATTCGGTAGATATAGTATTCACTCTAGCTTGGGGCGAAATGTAAACCATAATATGTTGTTAATAATGTTTTATATAAGGGTTTTAAAACTGACACCATAAATAACGTTACAAAACACTGGGACATCTCGCTTACCTTCCAACCCAAATTATGAGAATAATTTTATTTTTTCATAGGTTTGCTTTCTTATTCGGGATAAGATGCATTCATTCTGCGTCGCAGAACTTGTATCTGTAAACTGTTCTTTATTTAATGAGCTGATTTCTTCGAGCACCGAATTTCCCCATACTTCGCATGAGAAAGTTACATCTGCTGCACTCTATTTCACACTAAATTTTAAAAACTTATATCAGGGCTCTATCTAAACCAGCGTTTCTCAACTCTTTGTTCCTGAGAAACTTTTGAAGCAATATCCATTCTTTGTGGTAAATTAATGTAATTTTCCTGGTGTTTTTCTTAAAAGTTATTGATTACACAGACAAAAAGGGAGGGAAAAAAACTTTCTAAAATTAAACTGCCCTTTAAAGCAACTCATACGGACTTTTACATTCACATACAGTACAGATAATCACATATCTGTAGCACAGAATGCAAATAAACGTGATAACTTACATTGTTTATAACATACATAAAGAGAACAGTTATAAGTTGCAAGTACAGTTACAAACTATAAGTACTATAACAATTTACATGCTATTTGATAGAGTTGAAAAAAAAAAGAGTCGAAAAGGCATAGATAAGTCGAGATTAAATATTATACGATCAAGTTTAAGTATCAAAGAAAGTATATGTAGGACCGATGAAAAACATACATCCATCTAGCAGTGGCGTAGTTACAGTTTTTGCCGCTTAGAGTTGGCCCTCAGTTTTTTTGCCTGGGGAGGTCCCGAATTCGCCACTGCTCTAGATACACAAGCAAAAAGTTTAAAGATATCAAAGTGACGTAGAGGGGAAAATAAATTATTCTTTTTATTTTTGAAATAAAACTTTTATGCGAACATATTAAAATTACATTATTATTTTTGCATATTTTTCTGTTCGCAAAACCATGGATGACATTGTACGGGTTTACTTCATTTTTCCAGTTTGTAGACAATAGAGAATGTTATGTAGACAATACAGAAAGGTTTCTTACATACAAAATATTCATTTGTAAGACTTAAAACTTCTTAAATGATTTTTATTTAGAAAACTCTTTCTAAAACCACCAATATTTGCAACAAGAGCGAGAAAGTTCGCAATAATATTATTGCGTGCGTACGGGTTCGTAATGGATTGAATGCACAAATCGTTAAAAAGTTAATCAAATTTATTCTTTTCACAAGAAATAAAGTAAAATATTGAAATATTTCTTCAGAGATATTCGTACAGTATCACAATATTTCAAACTTTAAACAGAACTCAATTAAAAAACAGAGAAACTAATTCTATCTCACAGCGAATTCGCTACAATCAATAACAGCATTAAGTAAAGAAACAGTTCGCTTAAAACAGCTATAACTACAACTGAGCTCAGGTGTTTAAATTCGGCTTTTATAAGATTTTTATTTATTCACTTCGAATATTCTGGTAAAATCTATAAATATCTCGATTTTCCGTAATGACAACAGCAATTGCGAGATTTTTATTTATTAAATATTAAATAAATGCGCTCTTGTATTTTTACTTTTCCGACGTAGCTAAATCGTCTGCGTTGCAAGGGAAAATAAAACAATTTTAATTACAATTCTAAATAAATAGCTAAATAAATACGAAATCCGTAAAATATCACAATGTTTGGAGCTTTGTTCTTTAAACTGGAATTCAAAGGAACACCTCTTTCATGTCTCTGCTCAATTTTCCCTAAGAATAACGAAACTTTGAATATTTCTCTCTTCACAATGATTTATTCCTTATTAATTATATCAAATCACAATTTAGTTGTTATTCATAATTTTCATTTAAAAGTTCCAACAGGTATCGCAAGAGTATGTAGCTATTGAAATTTCATAGCAATTTCTTTGAATACTTATCTCGTATGAAACTATTTCTCTTTTCATTTAGTTTCGTATGGCATTCAGAATCTCGCTGTTTTTTACTTACTTCGACTGACCTCTATAAAATAATGTTTCACATAAAAATGCCCCCTACGCTTACCGCCCCTTTTTAGCTGCCTCACTGGCGTCTTATACTCAAAATTAACACTAAATTAGCACTGAGACGGGAATCCACCCTTTATACTTTTTACGTACTAAACATTAGTCGGTTCTATTCTGGCAAGGCAGAAATATTGTTAAATATGTTAATAACTATTTTGCTTGTAGATGATACTGTAATATGTTGTATAATATACTATACCCAAGTTTACAAGACTATGTCGTATAAATACGTATATAATAACATAAAGAAAATGTAACATAAAACATTTCATTTACATACAGTATCTCACAAACGTCATCGAATTCTCTGAAAATATTAAAAATTTCTTAAAAACTAAAATTATATTGTTCCAAATTAATTAAATTAATCAATTAAAATTATATTGTTCCCAATAATTGAACAGAACTGAAATTAAGGTATTTCCCCATTTCCCTTTTTATGTCAAATGGTCAAATTGGTGAATATTTTTTTAGCGATTTCCGAGGGAAATGCTAGGATTCTAAGAAGAAATGTTTATTTAATCAATGTTCAACAGCAATAAGCTGAAAGATAACTGTACATCGTTGTCAGTAATTCATATATGTAGATTTCTTCTGTCATTTCTACGCAGTTATCATTCAATCCGTTATAACATACCGCAGCTGAGTTTGTTATCTTATTTTATATTTTATGTAAAGCCATAAACAAATCTTACTATTTCTAAATAATTAAAAAAAATCAATTCAATATTTATATTTTTAAAAGGAAGCTTTCACGAAAGTGTCGGCAAACCGAACTTCTGCTCAGCTTAAGAAATCTGAATTTCAAAATTTCAAACTTCTCTTCCCGTCTGAAGTCAATAATGTGCTCTAGTTCAGATAGATTAATTAATTCAAATTTATTGCAGATTTACAAACTGTTTCTTCTTACTCTGCATGTTCCTATCTCTGTACTTAAAGGGACATGGAATCGAATACTGCAGAGACGGCAGCCGCTACGAAGGTGGTTGGAAGAAAGACAAAAGGTCTGGCCAAGGCAGAATGGACTATGCAGATGGATCGATTTACGTCGGACAGTGGTCAAAAGGCAAAAGATCTGGATTCGGAAAAATGTTATATGCGGATGGAGCATATTATATTGGAAACTGGTTTCAAGACATGAGATGGGGAGAAGGAACCTTCGTAGCTAGTTAGTGCCTTTCGAATTACAGTAAAAGAAATTTACTTTTGTTATTTAAGGAAAGAATGTAATAGTTTGAGTTAAGCGTAGTTTTCTTTTTTAACTCTTTCGTGCACGTGACGGCTATAGTAGTCAGCTGTCAAATGTAAACTTTGCACACGACAGTTGTCCGTGTTCGTGTTCAGCGATTAGAGAAACAGCACTCCGTAAATACACTACTAAGTTATCACAATTAATTGATATAGGCGCCTTGATGACACTGCTGAAGCTAGAGGGCGGCACATTTTTGGAAGCAACATTTTTTGCGGGA
Source organism: Stegodyphus mimosarum (assembly GCA_000611955.2). NCBI lineage: Eukaryota > Metazoa > Arthropoda > Arachnida > Araneae > Eresidae > Stegodyphus > Stegodyphus mimosarum. Next base: position 36,533 of record KK120983.1, on the reverse strand, counting down.
AACATTATTTTATAGGAGTTAGGCATGCGAACCGTTGAAGTATGTAAAGATTAATGAGATTATGAATTGCATGTCGAATTAAATTGTAAACAAAAAACAGTTTTTACTGGAGGTAATGTAATCAACACGAGATTTCAACAGCTACATACCATTTTTATTCCGTCGGAATAAAAATTACAAATGTCAACTAAATTATGATCATGGTGACATTAATAATGAAGAATTCCTTGTTAGCAGAGAAGTATTTCCAAGAGTTCCATTTCCGTTAATGCTGGGGAAAACGAAACAGAAGCCTGGAAAAGGCAGTCCCTTTCGAATTTCTGCAGATAATTCTAAAATACAGTTTCCTGAACAAATATTTTAATACTACTGTGAACTTTCCTCCCAACTGTTGTAACTGTTGTTAGTTTGAAAACGGATTCCTAAATAAAAATCATTCAGAAAATATTTTAAAAATTAAAGTTTTTATTTTACATTTAAGAAATCTTTCTATACTGTCTACATTACGACAAATAGAGCAACCAAGTAGGCGATGTCATCGAAGGATGTCATCGAAGGTTTTGAGGGAGTAAAACTAATTTTAATATAATTTTAAAATGTTGGAAATAAGTTTTTTTTTTCAAAAATAAATATGACGTTAAAATTTACTTCTCTATACGTCATTTTGACATTTATTTTAGTTATTTATTTGTTTATTCAGAGGGATGGCAAATTCGGGGGCCGTCAGGGGCAGCTGTAGCTATGCCACTTTTATTAGTATAGTGATTAGAGCTCGCCGGGATTAGAATCCCGAACCACGTTAGGATTTTGTGCGACTTGGAGCACTAAAATACTGTGAACCAAAATCACAGGACTTAGGATATATATTAGATTTATATGTAGCATTATTCTAACATAGGTATTTTGACACAAAATCGGACTTTTTCTGAAATGATATGCCAGTTTTCTCTATATTTCGATTCTATGACTCAAATTATGCCAAAATGCCAAATTTTGTAAAAATCTCACGAGTAATTAAATTAAAAATTTTGGAAAATTAGCTCTCAAAATTTTAGCTTCTCCATGTTAATTGAATTTGGTATATATTTATTAATACCTCTTTTTTATTAATCTTATTTGATTTTTCCTTTCACATTTCGAAATTTTGGTTCATTTCAAAATTCGTCCACTTTTTATGATTTATTTAAAAAATTAGTAGTTTTAAATAATTTTTCGAAAACCATTTTGAATTAGAATCTATAAAAGTCTTACCATCATCTTAAAGCTGATATATTTTTAAGCATACCTGCAAAAAATTAGAGTTTTTTATTAAAATTTTCTAAGCTATATACGAATTTACATTTTGAAATTTGGCGTATTTATTATAAACGATAATAACGAACATATGGCTTACGCATTTTGTTAAAATTATTTGAAAGAATGAACAATGAGCTTCTTTTTCCGCTCGTGCATCAATGAAAAAAAAAAGGAAAATAAGTAGGTTACTACAAATTAAGAATTTCGCCAAGTGAATTAATCTTGGCGCAAACTGAAAAAAAAATGCCTCAAGATAAATTTTTAAATTTCTTCATAAATTTCTAACCATAAATTACAAAATTTAATATTTAGACATAATTTGAATCGTAGAATCGAAATATGGAAAAAATTGGTATGTATTTCAGAAAATGTCCGATTATGTGTCAATATACCTACGTTAGAATAATGCTAGATATAAATCTAAAATATATTAAATAAATATATAATATACTAAAATAATTAAACTCGCACTTCCGAGACATGAAAAACGCAATTTGAATTTCGTCAATCAGCCCAGTAGAACGGGAGACATAGAACTGCCACTTTTTTTTTTTCCCCGCAGTGTGCGTTCAGTGATGTACTGGGAGATCATTAGATGTGATAAAAAACTGGTAGAGTTGGCAGTTATGTCCTTAGATAAAGGCACATAAATATCACACAGAAATGTTTGTTACTAAATAAAAAGTTTTAACTGTTACACAGAAGTTATTTTTGCTCCTTTCTTACTTGAATTATCCCACTGTGACAATTCAATATCTTCTGATTCAGAGCTGCAGTCAGAATTACGAGAAATATTCAAATGCTTCTCATGGTAATTCTTCTCCTCAGCCCACAAACTTAAATCATTTACAGAGGCAGTTCGTGAAATAATATATGCATCTTCAATTTCATAAACTCGCAGAGTGTCAACATCAATGGAACTAGAATTTGGTATTAATATTGGACTTGGATTATGAAGTGGAGTGCAAGTCCCCTTTTTTTGCGCAGTGTACAATAGTTTACTTGATCGATCTGCGTACTTAGTAGAGTGGTTAGCGAAAGCAGCTGCAATAGTGTAAGGCGTGGAACGGGAGATGTAGACCTGTCCCCCTTCCTCTTTTTTTGCGCAGTGTACATGTTTTAATTAGAAATAAAATGTTTTTTAAAGTTATCGGCAGAAATGTATTTAAGTCCTACTGCATAGCTTCGAAGAAAAGGGCATTTTGGATTTTGCAGTTCAGGCAGCTGTAATTCATTGCAGTTGCAGCCGCTGATGGACTTTATTATACCACTGTGTGTGATACTTTAGGCCAGACCTATACCATCGGATAAAGATCTGATGATTAACACATCCATTGTCAAGACGACATCAGATGAGAAGATTATGACATACCATTCCTGAATGCGCGTCGCTCAATATGCCACTGTAGTCACTAAGGCTAGGCTGTACCTTTAAAGATAGGCAATATCAGTTTTTAAAATTTCGCTACCTATTCTCTCGTCTCGATATCTCACACTGGCCAAAGTTCCTCCATGGAACACATGTAAGTCAGTATGATCACCGAAAGAGATACCAACCCAAACCATTAATCCACCACCTCTGTAACTGTGTCTTTCCACGAGATGGGATCGGTAGTATCTGATGCGTTGTTCCCTCCAGATCAGCTGACGACCTGAAATCACTCTCGAATGCAAACCTAGACTCGTCTGTGAAGAGAGCAGACGTCTATTGTTGATTGGTCCAGGAGAGGTGTTCTCTTGCCCAACATAAACGGGCACCTCTGTGTACTCGGGTCAAGGAGACAAAAACAACTGATCGTCTTGCCTACAGACCTGTATTGTGCAAGCTTCTGCGCACTGTAGTAGCTGATATTCTTGTTCCTGTTGCCACTTAATGAACTGTCATGAGCTGAAGTACAGTAATGTCCTCCTACTTTGGACCGAAAGAGCTAAATAACGGTCTCCCACAGGTGTTGTAACTCTAGGGCTGCCCGAAACATATAATCTAGACACAGAATCCTTAGATTCAAACTGATTCCATAGCCGGTGGACCACAGTACGAGAGACATCGAAACGTCTAGCAGCATCAGCTTGTGACATTCCCATTTTCATCCATCCGATTGCCCGCCACTTCAACGAATTGGGCAAATGATTTCTCCTAGACATTGATAGACTCTCCTGGATATTTTCCACGAAACTGTAATAACAACTGAAGATCAATACTCGTGAACAAAAATTACAAATTTTGCCTTTTTTTCTCCAACTCCTATATAAGTATTCATTTCTACAAAATAAAAGTGGTAGCTATTGCTTTTGCATATATTTTCTTAATCTTCCTTACTGTCATGCGTATGAAATGTGAATTTAAACGTTACTGACATTTTTGTAATAGTGAGCTTGAAAAACATGCTGTTCCTTAACTTTTGGAGGACAGTTTGTTAGAATAATGTAACCGCACAGATCTCGAACTCAGATGATGGGATAAAAATCGTTTTCATTTTGGCAGACTTTTTCAACCAGTCGTATATAATTTCATCATCATTTTTAAAGCACCAAATCTTTTAGCACTGAAGCACGATTGTTCAGTGATAGTTTCCTCTCCAAAGAACTATAGACAGCAAATCAATCTAATAAGCATCCCAATATTTCTAGCATTTGATAGAATTCACATTCCGCTATGTGGTCTTAATTTATCATAAATATTGGAGACACTATCTATTACTGAATAAGTTTCTCTATTATTTGGACTTCTGAGATGCCAAGATGAAAGTCTAAACGAAGCAGCTCAATTAATAATGATTCACTAACTAGGTTTCTTTAGTTTCATTTTCAATATTAATGTTAAAATAAAAAATCTTGGTTCAAGAAAAACAAAGCAGTAGTGTTTTATAAAGGTAAAATTTACATCGTAGGCAATAAAGACCGATACAAAGGCTCTTGGGAAAATGATGTGAAAAATGGGGAAGGCGTACATAATATTCATGCTTCAGGAGTTGAATTAGCTGGAGTCTGGATGAATAATATTCCACGCTGCTGTACTCTGCGTGTCACCGAACAAGATGGCATCCTTTTCCCTATGAAGCTGGAAATCCCAGAGGTAAGCTACTCTTAATACAAAAAATTATGTTAATATGAAGCATATTTACTGAAAATATGAGGCTTAGCTTTACATTTAAGAAATTCATTAGTCAAAAGCAATACCACAGTACAAAAAGTCGTTGTCAATTTTAATTATATCTATTTGTTCAAGCGATCATGGCAAAATTTTCTTTAGCAAAAAATTATAAATCTCATTCTCATGCACCTCCTGGGCCAAATCTGCTTGTCACGGAGCTGGATTATTTGTGATATTTAAATGTCATATATGGAAATTTGAACCTTTTAGAACTCCAATAAAACATGATATCTCAGGGAGTTTCAAGAGCACTTCAAGATAGATATTCAAAATAAAAAATAATGTACAATAGTTTACTGGATCCATCTGCGTACTTAGTATAGTGGTTAGTGAAACATCTGCAATATTGTAAGGCATAGGTTCGAGATTATGGGAAAGACATAAGTGACCTCCTCTGTACTTGCAAAATATCTATTTATTGGTACTTACGTATTATCCCATCGACTGGTGAAACTGTCGTCAAGCAGCTGGATCAATTATGGATAACCCACCAGAACCCACCAGAGGCATCACTGAAATCTGGCTGTTTAGGCTGGGATTCGAATTCCGACGAGCGGGCTGGCTGTATGGGCTTTTTCGTGGATTTTCCCTACTTGTAACATGTATGCGAGCCAGTTTCCCTTAGAAAGTTCTCCACGAAGGCATCCCTTCCCTTAGTCAGATAACTCTCGAGTGCTTTGTCATAATCAAATAAACCAAAACAATTATGGATAAGTGTGACATAACGATAAATTCATAACATCTACACTTTCGTTTGATGCAAGCCCAAACGATTCTGGGTAAGATACTTTTTTTTTACAAAAAAGGGTATAAATTATCACCTGTATCTTTTTTAGTCCAAAGGGGCAATTTGCCCAGAAGAACTATTAATTTCGTTTTGCCATTTTGCGTCGATTCACTGAAAGCTTTGTTTCACTTTTCAAATTGTTGCTATCAAATATTATCGCCCTTTATTATATTTAAAGAAATTAAATAATGAAGAATCTGCATATGTATGTATGTTTCTCGCAACGATACCTGGAGTCAACGGTACCTAGGTACCGTCGAGAGAAACCTAGAGCCGTCAAGTAACGGTACTAAACAATGGTACCTAGAGCCGAGCCGTCAAGTAACGGTACTAAACAACGGTACCTAGAGCCGAGCCATCAAATTTTGAGTATTGAACGTTTCCACGAATATGAGCATCTGGAAGCCCAAATTTGAAATTTGGACTTTGTTTTATTATCGATTTCATATTCTGTAAAACTTTAGCGAATTTTTGATTAACAAACTCAAGGATTTCAAAGCGAGCAATGGCAACGTTGCACAGAAAAACATTTTTATCTCCAGCGCGCGAGACTGCGTATCGGAAATTCTAAAGATAGGCTCATTTTAAAATTATTTTGCGATATTGTTCTTGAACTGAATTTTATGGTTTAAGTGCGAAGAACATGATATTTAATAAATAAAGGTAACACACAAAATGTTAAAAAGATGCCCATTTGGACGTAATTTAAAATCTGAAATCTTTCAGATTTTTTAAAAATTTTATTTAGTTTTTTTTATTTTATATTATTTTATTTTAAAAAAGATAATTAAAAATTTGCGACTTGTTTCTATAGGAAAACGGATTATTTTCAAAATTATGCGATCCTATTACTAAAAAAAAGCATATATTAAAGGACACGATATGGTCAGTAAAGTATGGCTGACAGAACAGGAACAGTAATAGACTGGTAAAATTATCTGCCGGAAGTGTACTCACATTGTTCTAAACGGAACGTTTCGTAATATCGGAGGGCCTAAAATATAGTACAAATCGACAAAAACCTTTTTACGAAACGCAAAACGATGTCGATCCAATACTGATACTTCAAAAAAGGATACAGAGGCAATAATAAAGAGGCGCCAGTACCTTTAGAATTCCGCATAAACAACTGGCAAAATCTCCGCCAACTTTCACCGACTTTCGCCAACTCTCGACTTTTCGTCGAGAGTACCGATACATAAGTACCGATTTATTTTGCTTGTTGTATCTCGGGGTAAAATTATCGGTAATAAAATGTTGAAATCATCGGTTGTTTCGGACATCCGTCTCTAGCGGATGCCTAAGCAGAACGGATTGTTAAGTAAACACATGTCTAAAAAGATTTGGGGGGGTATGATAGCTAAATGTATTTATTAATTAAAAAAGGTAAATATACCTATTATAATTTTTTACACCTCTTAACCAACTGAGATAATATACTCGCTGAAATATACGCATATAAAGGAAGGCTATGTATACAAAACTCCAGGCCCGGACGCTAAGAATATACATCCCTTGAGCGCTAAGATCAAAGGAAGCTACTATCCTCAGCACGCTATTTAGTAAAAAATCAATAAGTTAAATTTATTTCTCAAGAATGAATTAAAATTTGCACTAGAATTAAATAATAAATATGCAAGGTACCGAGAAAACCAAAGAACTCGTTATCAATTTATAACATTATTGAAAATCACGCTTTTAATCATGGCACTGTCACTTGACATTCGTCGGAATATCGAATCGCCCTGTATGAGTTCACGAAGAATCTCGTGATGGGTCAAGTTCATGCAGCATGGGTGAGAATTTTGTGCTGCAGGAAATGGGTCTAGATTTTCGTTCGATGGACGATAGCTTTCGTAGTAATTCGAAGAATAAAATTGGTGGACGAGTGCCCAGAATGCAGTGTCCGAGATGCTTTCCTGGCCTTATTGCAAACGGAAATTTTTGAAAATTAGAAGAACGGTCTCTGACTATGAAACATCAATACGAAATTTGCGACAAATACAGATCATATCTTTAAAATCGTTACTAATTGATTATGGCAAAGCAAGTGAAGGCTACGTACCAAGGAAGGGAGGTGTTCGTGAAAGCCTTTTAAAAGGAAATTGGCTCATAAAATCATATATGGATAAACTTCATTCCATTTACCAGACCATTACAATTTTTCAGAAACCGAACTTTCATTGAACTACTAGTGTTCAGTGAACTCATTCTTTCGGCCAATGGTGGGCCGTATGTTCATTATTTATTATATATTTCATTTGCCTATATGAGTTTTCTTTAATGCAATAAGTGCAAAGTAAGTATTTAAGAGTAAATATATACCCACTTCCTTAATTTTGATATTTAAGCATAAATAATCCAATTGACCCTCTTCTAGTTTAATTTGGAGCCAATCAAAGCAGAATTTTTTGTCGAATTTACTGCCAAATTATTATAATTATTAAAGTTTGGTAGGCAGTGTTTTTATGAGTGCTTTCATATTTTTAAGTAGAAATTAAAGATATATAGTTCAAATTAGTTCCGCATACAGTTCAAATTTAATTTGATAATTATTCATTGCAATTCTATTAAGCAGTATGCATCTATTTTACAGTGCACACTGAAGAATCCTCAGGCAGTGATTGAGGAAGCAACAGCCCATTACTTATCGAAACTGAGGGACGAAAATTCGATCTAATAAAACGTTTCTTTATTGCATACTTTCTACGTCATTTACTTCACCGGATTAACGATCTCAATATTCTTCTCACCTCCTCTTCACGTGGCATGACAATCGAGTATTTTGAATATTGGTAAAAAAATCAGTATTTACTATATACGAGGGCTATTCAGAAAGCAACTTACGTTTCTCTGCTGCACGGCGAGAGGTAGTGCTAGTATTCCTATCTTGGTGTCGGAGTATCTACTGAATCCTTACGCATCCAGTTGTAATTGTTGACAGCATTTATTGCCTCTGGTTTGATCACTGTGAATGTTTAAAACATGAGCGGCAATAGAAAACCCCGCCAGTTTTGAAGTGTGATCAGTGATTAGATTTTTGTTCGCAAAAAAAACTGAGACCAGTTAAAATTTATCGGAACTTTCTACTGTGTATGGAAACGACGTAATGAGTGAAGCCAGAGTGAGACAATTGTGCATCATGTTTAAAAATAGCCACACAAATTTTCACGATGAAGCACTCAGTGGCCGGCCGAGCACTGTTAATGCTGGACTCGTAGAGAAAATCGATGAAAAGATTCACGAAATCCACCACTTCACAATTTCAGAGCTGTCATTAGCGTTTCCTCAAATTTCACGAACTTTGTTGTTTGATGTTGTGACGCAAGATCTAGGCCATCACAAGTTTGAAGTTTTGTGCTAGGTGGGTACCTAAACCCTTGTCAGAAGACCACAAAGAGCAGCGCATGGCAGCAACTTCGACATTTCTCGAGGTGTACCACGAACAGTGAATCACTTCTCGATCGTGTCGTAACAGGAGACGAGACTTCGGTAAATCGTCACTTGTGTGTACCTGGCTTGCAACACAGTGCTTCGACGATGACGAGGAACTGCCTGCAGGAGTCCGCGCATGGTTGAAGTGTCAGGCGGCAACATTCTATGACGATGGAATTAGCAAGCTCGTGTACCATTATGATAAGTGTTTCAATTTATGCGCAGATTATGTAGAAAAATATCTAAATAATGCGCCTTTCAAATGTAAGTAATAAAAAATGTTTACTTGTTTTTTTTTGTTCATTTATTTAATTCTAAAACATAAGTTACTCTCTGAATAGCCTACGTAATTAAGCGAAACATACTATTTACTTAACTTTAAATTTTCAACCTTATTCTTATGTGTTTAGGAGTTACTATAAATAGGAAATTTTTTTTTCAGATTAAATTTCAGAAATTTGATTCAGAGAACTAAAATATTGTGATTAAATCAAATGTTCAAGAAAAAATCATGATCAAAACTTTCATTGACTCACTTCATGAACCGAAATGCTGCAAAATTCTGAAGTTATGCAAACAATATATAATAGGTGAGCCACGTTTAAAAATTTAACCTGAACAACAAAACAAAGCATAAACAATATTATAGTTATCATATCAATAATAAGCTCTTTACTTATTTCTAAAAGCTTCATTCACACTGTCGTTTTAAAGTCATAACAGGTTGAAGCCGAGCTTCGTTGCTAAGCAACCAAACCTTCTTATGTCACAAAAACTAGGTTTAAGGATTCTACTTAAAAGCTCTAATTTTTCAACTTTATGCCAAGGTGGTATAAGACTTGGTTCAGATGGAAGTTTTTCTATCACAAGAGGCATAGTCATGAGGCATAAAATGCGGGTTCCATTCCCACCTGCGAGATACCAATTAGCTGTAACCAATTAGAGAAGGTAAATCTGCGCATGCGTGGATGTGTCTACAGCTTGTGCCCTCTAATTGTGGTTTCCGTCTATTTTATGCCATGACCACGGAGTATAATGAAGGAGGTGAAACTGCATAGTAGAAAAACGGGTCCAAAAATGTCGCGATTCACTAGATGGCGCTGCTGTTGAATCTGTGCCATTTCAAATGTAAACATTTATTGAGCCGCCAATCGGCTAAACTTCCTAATTACGAAGAAATGTTTATGATTTTATGCGATGGATTGCTTTATTATCAACGTTCGAAAAATAATTTTCTGCATTAGACAGGCATAGGGCTATGGCAAGTCGTTACTGAAGTACACATTTTTAAGTTCGTCGGATAATATTCTATTCACTAATGATTGTATTTTATTCCTCAAATAAAGAATGCCAAAAAATGCAGCATGCAATTTGAAAGCTTTTTACTATTATAAAATTAATTTACAGATTTCATGCTGTAAGGCTTGTAGTACTTTTTATGAATGACTAATTTGAAGATATTTTTCAGCCCCCCTTTAGAAAAATAATCATATTACTAGTAATAATATTTACTGTATGTATGTTAAATTTAATTAGAATAGGTTCTTCCCGTCTCCCATTTTTTAAAATGCTTAGATACCAACTTAATATAAACTGTGGCGGAATTTTAATAAAGCTGATAGAATTTTTTGCTTCAGTCAGTAAATTTTGTCATTTTAAAAGAATAACTCATTATGACATTTGTTAAAAATGTGATATTGATTTATTCTTTTTTGTGAATCAGACGTCAATTTTGATTTTGATATTTTTATCATTTTTTGTTAAAAATTTCAATATCTTTTGTTATTTGAGAACAACTGAATTATGTTTCAAATTGATTTGACAAGATTTTAAAATAGAATTCAGTTAAGTATTCTGAACTCTCTTTACATTATTCATAATTAAATATAAAGACTAAAAAATATATTCAAACTAATTCAATCTATCTTTGTCTTGCTTGAACTAACTTCTAATCAATAAATGCAGTATTTTAACTAAAAAAATAATTCGATCTTTTGTGTTTTAAAAATACATGTGCCAAACTCTTTTCCTTCCAAAGATATGTATGCAGACATTGAGCTGTTGGCCATGGTTAAATTATATATTACTCTCATTACCCACAAGTTTTTTTTTTCCCCAAAAGTAAGTGGAGTTAATAAGTTTTCAAAGTAAATCATTCTATCCCATTCAATAGCCTAAAAGATGAATTTCTTATGTTTAGAAAAATTTTAGCACAGTTATAATGAGGTGATGTTTTCTCGCTGTAAAGTTTCAAATTGGTAAATGTAGCTTTTTTGGAAAAAATGTGTTGCATGTGTTATCTTTTACTGGAACTCCGTGGTCATGACTTTTTCACTTCGCCACAAAGTTTTACTAGCGCAATTGAACGTTTTGTTAGTTACCCTTCTTGTTAGCTAAGAGGCAACAGAAGAATGAAAAAAGGAAAAAAAAGAATTAAATGGTCAAGAGATTATTTTTTTGGAAACACCAACACTTGGTTGGCACAATGAGCTTCTTGCAAATTCAGAAATGGAAACGAAGATTTATTCTTTAATTTCACCCGTATGTCGGTAAGTACGTAAAGTTGAAATATTTACTCTTATTTTAATTAATCATTAGCTTAAGTTATTCCCATATTTCATAATTTATTCTATTTAATAGATGAAACAATATGATCATTTATTTTCTCTTGTTAGTGAGAAATTGATAAAAACAGACACTTGAATGAACAAACTTTTGACATCATGTGAGAAGCTTTCTGTATCCTTAAGGTAAATAATTTTGTTATAGATGTAACTTAGTCAAATACAACTATTCTTACAAAATTATCATAACCAAGCAATAAGCTGTACATATGGCATACTTATATATAATTTGAAAGATACTTAACTGGCAATAAATTTCTAATTTTCTATTAAAGTATGACACATTCAAGGCATCTGCATTTTCCTTGCGGTAACCGCAACGCGAAATCGCTCTCCCAAACGCTATGCAGGATTAAAAACAAAGTGATCTGAGATTATAAATACTCTAGCCACGATATGCGCACTCTCTCTTTTGCTGCCAACGCTTGCTAGCTAAAGGCTGCTTCTATTCATTATTAAAAATATAATGCATCATAATTAAAGTTGTGAGGCACAGATTATCCCCATTTTGATGTGCCATGCCATAAGATGTGCCTAAATAGAGTAATCAACAAGTAATAAAGATATGTTCGGATTACCAAGCGAGTTGTGATCGTTCAAAAGTAACATCTCGTAAGATGGCGACAGTATGTCTGTCATTTCCAGTTATCTACAACACAGCTACCTCCAGCTATGAATGTTAGCGAAAGATTCTATTAAATTCTCTCCTTAGACCAATTTATTACATATATGTACCTCTATAACTATTCATAAGGTCTAAATAGCTATGTATATATCTTATTTATCTATTTACACACTATGACTACAAGTTAGTATTGCGTGCGTATGGTTCGTATTGGATTGAATGTACAAGTCGTTGAAAAGTTAATGAGATTTATTCTTTTCACAAGAAATAAAACAAAGTGCGGAAATATTTCCTCAGAGATATTCGTACAATATCACAATATCTCACAGTAGTTATATTTTGAACTACTAGAACGTTAAACAGAACTCAAATTCGAAGTACAGAGAAACTAATCCAATCTCATAGCGAATTCCCTACAAACAATAAGAGCACTAAGTAAACAACAACAGTTCGCTTAAAAAAACTACAACTGAGCTGAGATGTTTTAATCCTGAGCAGAGATGTTTTTTATAAGCTTTTTAATCAAGCACAACAATATTCCTGTAAAATGTATTTTCTCGACTTTTCTGGATTTCTGGATGCACAATTTAAGCAAACAGTACAATTACGAGATATCTTTATTAAATATTAAATGCACGCTCTTTTGTATTTTTATTTTTCCGGCTTAACTTTCTCTTGAATTTCGTCACGTGCTGCATTGCACGGGAAAATAAAACAATTTTAATTACAATTCTACTAAAAATAGCAAATTAAATACAAATTCGATAACATTATTTATGTGCTTATCTTCGGTTTTCAACTTTTATTCATTTTTATACGAAGCAAATTTTTCACTTACAGAATAACTAAAATCTGGAGAAGAGAGACCATGAAAGGTATTCTCAAAATGAATTACGGGTTTTAATAATAATCAAAGCCAGCTAAAGCATTAATTTAAATAAAAAATAATTCATTTAACATTTGGATTTATCCATATTTATTAAGCACTAATTTAAGCAACACTGCTTGGGATCTTAAAAACTTCATTTTCTGCGTTACTGCTTTAATATTTTTATTTGAGTTTTAAATTCAATTATTTAGCATCTGAATTGCTAAAGATAGAAAAAAAACTGCTGATTGCTTCATAAGTTTTATGAGAACAAGCTAATTCATTTGTTCTGTGGTGTGTTCATGGTTTTCCTAATGTGTGATATAAATAAACCTGCTCCTTTAAAAATGTCTTCACCAATCATCTGCTCCTTTGCAAAAATTAACCAAACAGTAATTTATTGTTTCAAATTATTTAATGAAATATTATTTGGCATTTCATATTTTTACTTCCTTGTACGAAGTTAAGGAAGCATTGTAATCACGAAGAATTCCGGGTATCATATTTCAACGAAAATATTCATTTTGGACCGCTATCGAATGCAATTTAACGATGTTTTTGAGTGACATCTGTACGTAAGGACAGAATAAAGGACTCTTTTTTCCCCAAACGAATTATAAAACTAATTTAAAAGGAATTCAATAAAGATTTTTTCGCGGTGTCTTTGTGCACATACGTATGTATATCTCGCATAACCCAAGAAAGTGTAGTCATAGAACCTTGAAATTTTGTATATATAACTGCTATAATATTTAGTTGTGCACCTCCCTTTTGGTTGATGTAACGCACCAAAAGTATATAAATATGTATATATATATACTCACTCTGTTACTCGGCTCAGTGAGCTCAGTTTTTTTTATTCTTATATGTTGGTAAATTGCGCATTTTCCCTTTAAAAATGATTGAATTATTTTGTTCTTATATTCCGATTAAGGTTTTTATGCCTTTAATGAATTTGCATGCAATAGTTGTAGAATTATCAACAATTTAAAAATTGTTTAAGTGCGGCTAAGCCTAATGTTTTTACCGTAGCAGCCATATTTGTTTACATTTGAAAGTTAGCAGGATAGTGGATTAAGTCTTTCTGCACCTTCAGTGTCTTTTTACCCACTGAGACCAAAAGGAAACTTTTAGTTTTGCGCACCGAAAAATCTGCATTTTTGTCTGCTGGCCGAATTGCTCTTTTTTTTTTTTTTTTTTTTTTTTTTGCCCAGAAACTCTAATTTTAATTGTAAAAATTGTTTTAACTGTATTTTGATGCTTTATGCTTTTCTATATCTTTCAATTTTTAATGAAGATATTTTTAGTTTTTACGTATTTTTGCTTTGCTGAGAAGTGAGAACTGAATTAATTGAATGAGAAATATATCTCTAATGAAATTCGAAGAAATAAGTTTAAATGAAATAGATAAAAAAATGTGTATAATTTAATATTCCGTACAAGGAAGTCATGTGATGTGCACATCAGATTTTTATTATTTATGAGCTTGTCCATTTCTTAAATGTCTCTACTGCTGTTCTTCGGAATCCTTCTGACTTAATAATTTTTGTGATACTAATTTTGCAGTATTTTATACTAATTACCTAAATTTTATACTTAGCAGTTTTACGTCTATTAGCTAATATTATTTCAGATTTCTTGCTGCTGGAGACCGCTACCCGTTCCCGGATAGAAAGTCAACTATTTCCACATTTATCTTGGAGATGTGCTAAGTAACTTTAGATATTCTACAGGAAAAATGTCTAAATTTCCTAAATCAGTAAAAGAGTGGGAAGCCACTGCAGCTGGTTTTGAATAGAAATGGCAGTTTCTAAATTGCGTAAGTGCTGTTGATGGTTAAGTTCATTATCCTGAAAATATCAGACACACTTAAAATGAAAGGAATGTAATTTTATTAAGATTAAACTTTCATTTTTAAAATACAGAAAATATTGAAAGGAATAAATCTTATATTCTATTAGCCTAATTACCAAAATGATAATATTTACTTCTATTTGTTCTGTCTCTTCCTCTTATCTTTTTTTGAAATAATTAGTCCAAATGGGCAATTTGCCCAGAAGGATTATTAATTTCGTTTTGGCATTTTACGTCGATTCACTATTCAAATTGTTGTCACCAAATATTATCGCCCTGTATTATATTTAAAGAAATTAAATAATGGATTCAATCTATAATCAATAATGGAATCTGCATAAATGTATGTATGTTTCTCGCATTGTGATAAAACAACGGTACCCACAGTCATCCAATTTTGAATAACGTAATCCTCATGCGAATATAGGCGTCTGGAAGCCCAAGTTTGAATTTTTTTTTTATCGATTTCATATTTCGTAAACCTTTAACGAATTTTTGACTAACAAACTGAAGGATTTCAAAGCGAGCCATGGCAACTTTGTACAGAAAAAACATTTTTATCTCCAGCGCGTGAGACTGTGTACCGGAAATTCTAAAGATATGCTCAATTTAAAATTATTTTGCGGTATTGCTCTTGAACTGAATTTTATGGTTTAAGTGCGAAGAACATGTTATTTAAGAAATAAAGGTAACACACAAAATGTTAAAAAAAAAACTTTGGACGTAATTTAAAATCTGAAACCTTTCAGATTTTGTTTTATTGTTTTTTCAGGAAAACATGTTGAAATAAAAGAACCTTCACTGCAAGAACTTCAACAGTATAATGTTGATAGCATCTTGCGATGCGAATTACTATTTTGCATTAGTAGACAGAAGTATAATAATTATCAAAAATTATAGTAATAATAATGCACCCAAAATACACTAATTGCCATAAAAATCTGCGCACCAACAAAGAGTTGTCAGAATGAAACGAAATTTTACACATATAAGTACTATTTACATATCTATGTACGTATCTAAGTGATTAGAAAATCAGAGAAAAAAGGATAATTTATTACAGAAAAAAGTCCACATGAACGAAAGTTTTAGTACGCTGTTGGACCACCTCTAGCGCGAATGCACGATGCAATACGAGCGGGCATTGAGGCATACATGTTCCGCATGGTGTTCTGAGACATCTCGTTCCACAGTTGCTGTAAATGCGCCTCTAGTTTGGCCAATCTCGTAGGCTGTCCAACTTGCCATCTCAAATGATTCCAGACATGCTCGATTGATGACAAATCTGGGAATCGACCAGACCAGATAAGGGTGTTAATATGGCGGAGGCAGTCTTGTGAGATCCGTGTTGTGTATGGCCGAACATTGTCTTGTTGAAAAGAGGCTCCTGGGAGCTCTGCCATTAGTGGCAACACATGTAGCTGGAGGATGTCATGGATGTACCACTGGTCTTTCATTGTGCCATGGATCAGTATTAGGGGTGACCGTGTATCGTAAGCAATGGCACCCCATACCATCACAACAACTGTGGGAACGGTGTGTGGCTGTAAAGCGAAGGCAGGATTGAGGCGTTTACCACGGGACCTCTACACATGAACACGATTGTCATCACTGGTCAAATTGAATCTAGATTCGTCGCTGAAGACGACCTGGTTCCATTCCGTTAATGTCCAATCCTGTCGTGCTGGACACCACTCCAAACGGAGGCGTCGGTGGGTGGGTGTCATTGGCAGCACACATAATGGCGCCGCGATACCAGGTGTCCTTCAAACAGGCGCCTTGCGATAGTTCGGGAAGACATAGGAGCCCGTAATGAAGCTGCTGCCTGTGTCTGGATAGCGGCCAATGAGGCAGTTGGCTCTACGAGTGCGTGTCGTATGATGTGACGGTCTTCTCGACGATTGGTCTGTCGAGGGCGTCCTGAGCCTGGTCGCCATGTAATTGATGTCTCTTCTGTCCACTGGTTCCAACACCTACTCACAGTAAAATCAGAATAGCCTACCTGACTAGCTACTCGCCGAGCTGATCACCCAGCTTCTATCATCCCGATGTTTCTTCCCCTCTCGAACTCTGACAGCTGCTGATATTGGCTTCGATGGCGGCGTAACGTCATGTCTACCTCAGCGTTTCCTTAGCAAAAGATTAAAAGCTCTTCTTACTCCAAGAAGAACGAAGTTTAACGCCTTCGAGTGGCATTTCTAATCATTTGCATATCTACCCGATATGTAACTTCACGCCAAGTTTCGTTACGACCCCACAATTATTTCTTGGTGCGCAAATTTTTATGGCAATGAGTGTATTTATTTCAAAAAATTACATATAATGAAGATATGACTGTAATAAAATGTATTATATATTTCTTTTTAGGCAATTTTGGACGTATTACTGATGCTGGGATATTTTCTAATAGTTTCCTTGGACGAGCATTACATAAGAACACCTTGAACCTGCCAAATGATAAAAAGTTGTCTAAAAATGCAAATTTTGTCTCATGATTTTGTCAGCAAGCTTTTGGTCTAAAAATGCATTTTTTTTTGAGACCCTATACTTGAAGCGGAAATACCTTATCATGCCCAGAGAAAGTTTATAATTATGCTCTCTTGAGTGAGAAGATGTATAGAAAATGCATTTGGCTTACTGTCATCTCGCTGGCAGGTTTTAAGAAAACCATTTCTTTTAACACCAGGAAACAGTGAGATAGTTGTGAATGCCTGTTGTTGCCTCCATAAGTTTTTAATTAAAGATCAGATATACACTGGTGTGCAAAAATTAAGGACGAAGTCGAAAAATTAGCATATCAGCTGAACGAAGAGCCAGAGCTGACAGAAAGACCAATCAGGAGATTAAGTAAGGTGATGTACGGTAGCACATGCGCAGATATGCAGGTAGACGTAATGGGGGAGTGTCTGAGTAGTATAAAGCATGTTGTCGGTGTAAGATCAGTATTTCTGGCAAAGAGATTGCACGCCGTATAGCAGTTAAAATCTCACCGAGTTGCTGCCTCAGCGAGAAATGGCGAATAATCAATCTGTTAGACGACATCTGGATGCTTTTACCCGAGGTCGAATCATTGGGAAGTTGGAGGAAGGCCGCAGTGTGACAAGTGTGGCTGCAGAGTTCGGAATTGCTCACAGCATCGTTTCACGACTTTGGAGACAATTTCAAACTACAGGAACAGCTATCCGGGGGTTTAGTAGTGGTCGTCCACGAGGAACCACACCCGCAGATGACCGGTATATTGCCTTACAGGCCAGAAGAAACAGGCGGCAGACAGCGGGAGAAATCGCTAGACACACGACACAGGCGACTGGACGACCGATATCGCGTTTTACCGTGGCCAGAAGACTGCACGGTGGTGGTCTGTTTGCACGACGCCCTGTACGGTGTGTACCTCTAACGCCTGCCCATCGGAGAAGGCGTTCTCTGTGGTGCCGGGAACACCGGAATTGGAGAGACAATGAATGGGGACGAGTACTCTTTACAGATGAGAGCAGATTTAGTCTGAGTTGCGATTCTAGACACATACACATCTGGACAGAGCGGGGAACACGCAATAACCCCTTCAACATCATCAAAAGGGACTGTTTTGGAGGTCGCGGAGTTCTCGTTCGAGCAGACATAATGCTTGGTAGCCGGACCGACCTTCATATCTCCCAAGGAGGTTCGTCACCTGGGACTGCTATTGTAACGAGGTTCTTCTTCCTTACATGCGTCTTTTCACAAGGGCTATGGGTCCTCAGTTCCTCTTCATGGACGACAACGCTCCACCTCATCGCACAGTTACTGTCGAAGAGCTGTTGGAGAGTGAAGATATTGAACACATGGATTGGTCGGCAAGGTCTCTGGATCTAAATCCCGTCAAGCACGTACCGAACTCACTAGGGAGACCCGTGGCAGCACGTAACTTATCGCCAGTAACGATTCCGAATCTGCGATTGGTGCTACAAGAGGAACGAGCAGCAGTGTCTCAACAGCTCATTAACAACCACATATCCAGCATGCACAAATGATGTGAAACCTGCCTAGCAGTCAGGGAAGATCATATCCCCTATTAAAGACCGGATGTTTCTTGCTGGACACCCATCACAGGGATGTTTCGGCCTTCAGTCGCATTGCGCTCCATGCTACTTTTTCAATAAAGCTTCTTTTTATCCCTCTGATTTCTCTTTTAGTAAGTGTTGCTTACATTACTCACGTCCTTACGTATTGGGGATCTTACGGTATTAAATGTGTTGATTTGGAAAGCTTTTGTACAAAGTTATATTGAAAAAACCGTCTCGTCCTTAATTTTTGCACACCAGTGTAGAATAGCGACAAATTATATTGTTCCCAAAAATACGCCTGATCACCCTTTGTAGCCTGGAGAGAGGCAGGATAAGCTCTGAAGATCTGTTTCCCAACAGTCTTCAAACAAGTCCAACAGTTTTGCAAGAAACATCAGGGATAATTATGTCAAGTACTTTTTAAACGAAGTCTTTGTTAACTGGCAAGAAAAGTCTACTTATTTATTTATTTTTCAAGAGTTAAAGGGTTCATGGCGTCTCTCTCTCTAAACAAAAAAATGAATAGAAGTAATTACTGCAAGGTCATTAGCAAACACTGCTATAATCATATTCAAACAAAACAGTTACATTCAGAAATCATGTGATATATTTTTTCAAGGACATATCAGAAATATACTTTCACAAAAGGCTGAATTGTAGTCACATATTAACATATGAATACATTAAATACTTACGTTGGCATTTGTGAGTAAAGCTTACAGGATGCAATATTAAAAAAGCAGCATATTTCTATGCAAAACATATGAAATATTTCTACATTGTATTATAATATTCTCCACAATATAAATATGCATATGGAATACATATAGCCTTATTCAATTTTTATACATAATTTCTCCCCGGAAATATACCGTATATACATAAAAAAAAATCTCGTGTATAAGTGATAGATAGCCTATACACAATAATTTTTTTCCATTTTTGGAAGTGTGAAATCAGTTAAAATGAAAACAGTCCTTACCACAAAAATAATAAAAAAAAAGGGGGGGAGGCAGAAAAGCTGAAAGATTTGATTTTAAATAACGTCCAAAGGGGCGTTCTTTTAACATTTTCTGTGTTACCTTCACTTATTAAATATCATATTCTTCGCACTTAAACCATAAAATGCAGTCCAACAGCAATATCGAAAAATAATTTTAAATTGAGCATATCTTTAGAATTTCCGATACACGGTCTCACGCGCTGGAGATAAAAATGTTTTTTCTGTACAACGTTCCCATTGCTCGCTTTGAAATCCTTGAGTTTTTTAATCAAAAATTCGTTAAAGTTTTACAAAATGTAAAATCGATAATAAAGCGAATTCCAAGTTTCAAATTTGGGCTTCCAGATGCCCATATTCGCAGCAGGATTACGTCATTCAAAATTTGACAGCTCTGGGTACCTTTGTTTTATCACAATGCGAGAAACATACACACATTTACGCAAATTCTTCATTATTTAATTCTTCAGATATAATACAGGGTGATAATATTTGGTGGCAACAATTTGAAAAGTGAAATGGGCATTCAGAGTGATTTGACGCAAAACGAAAACAATAGTCAGTCAGGGAAAAAGCCTCTTTGGACTAATAAGAATAACTTTAATAATAACAATAGAATAATAACTTCCTTAATAACTGTTTTAATTTAAAAAATCACATTTAACAATGGATTTTTTTAAAAAGCAGGTATAATAATATGCAATACTAAGTGTGCAGGAAACAAGTGAACTATGAATGTGATTTAAATAAAACACTGAGCCTTCTAAATAACAAACAAAAAGGCAAAAAATTTACTTAACGACCACAGATGGTATTTTCGGCAATCAATCTTCTATGCTTTCTGAATCCCATATGATTCTGGACACAAGACACTCCATATTAGGAAAAATAAATAAATAAAATGTCGCTTTCAGTGAAAGTGACAGCGAAATCGTCTACTAGATGTTACCTCGTTTTTTCTTCACTTTGAATGGTCAGCTCTAACCAAACTGGCATAAAGTTGAAATTAAGACAAAATCCTTAAACCAGTTTTTGTGACGTAGCAATCAAATCTTGTTAGAATCGTGTGAATAAAGGTAAATAAGCTTAATATTAGCACCTTGTGAACAAAGTTTAAAAACTCTGAGTGAAAGAAGCTTAATATTTCAAATTGTCATGCTATTTGTGATCAAACAATTCGCATTTGTCAAACGATAATTTAATTAAATTCCAAAAACATGACACATCTGTTTGAATTAAACAGTTTATTATACATATATAGATTTATATAAAACATACATGCATTTATAAATGTATTTATATATATATGTATAAATATTTGGTATATATCACATCACATAAGATGCCAAATTAAATGCTATTAAAAACTGCTGCACTAAATGCTTTTCTTCTTTTTTTATAAATAACATTTCTGAAACTTTTGGACGTAGTTTTTAACTTTGCTAACGCAAGCTATAGTTGCCATTTTTAAATAAATAATGCATTAGAAAATATACGTCACGTAGAAATGCTAAAAAATTTCATTTTTAGAAAAGTACACAGTTATACTTAACCCACATATAGGTATATATATATACAGTGCAACTATTAAATTATTTAAATAATTCAGTTTTTGGGAGTTTGCTTTATACATTTCATATCTAAACATAACAAAGTCTATAAATTCGAATTTTCTATTATAAATGAAAAAAAAAAAGATAAAAAAAAAAAAAA
>KK120983.1:2103-14910 GCA_000611955.2 Stegodyphus mimosarum | reverse complement strand
TCGCTTTGAAATCATTTAGTTTGTTAATCAGAAATTCGTTGAAATGTTACAAAACATAAAATCGATAATAGAGCAAATTTCAAATTCAAAATTAGGGCTTCCAGATGCCCATATTCGCAGTAGGATTACGTCATTCAAAATTCGATGGCTCTAGGTTTTATCACAATGCGAGAAACATGCATACATTTATGCAGATTTTTCATTTTTTAAAATTTAATGCAGAGCGATAACATTTAGTGGCAACAATTTGAAAAGTGATACGCCGTTTTTGTGTTTCCGACGCAAAATCGCAAAACGAAAGTAATAGTCCTTCGGGACTAAATCCCTTTGGACTAATAAAGAAAAATTTAGTCCAATCAACATCCTTTTTCAAAATATTGATTCCCCCCCTTTTGTGCTAACTGATTTATTTTTCTGCCCATAATAGGGCCTTTTATTTTGTTTTTTAGGAGTTTAATTACGAACATTCGATACACCATAATATATTTCTGGCAATTTAGTATATTTCCATCCCTGTCAAAGAATGTTAAAAATTATCATAATCTTAGTTAATTATAATACATGCCAACAAAAATTCATTAGATTACAAATAACTGAATGTTGATAGTTTATTTATTTATGAAGCATTAACCATTTGAGAAAGTAATGATAAACTGAAGAACTTCTTAGTAAATACTTAACGCAAACAACAGAATGATACCTGAAATAAATACGTGTGGTAATTTCTTTCTACTTTTAACTGCATCAAGACAATAAGAAATTTGATTAGTGTGCTTTTGCCATAACTAAATAAGCTAATGAACTTTTGCTTACATATACAAAATACATATGCAGAAAACTACCCTTTTAAATACATTACTTAATTACACTTTTATGCAGTTAAATTCTCAATTCAATTACCTGGGGGGGAAGACTAGGATTTTCTATAATTTTTGGATGGATTGTTGACATAACAAGGTTAAAAATATCAATATACTAGATGATTATTATTTTAAACTATTGTTTATTATATTATCATACATAAAACTTATACATATCCCACAAAATATTGCTATAAAATAAAAAGGGAGAAGAAGTCGAGTTTTAGAGAAATATTAAGCTAATAAGATAAATGTGGCACATAATGATAAATTCTCGTCTTTAATTCTTAGAACAATTCTTACCATTATATAATATAATATAAAAGACAAAGTCCTATGAAAAAAGTATATATTCAATATTTTCATCTAAAACATATAAACAACTTGCAACAACTATTTTATAACAATGTTTCTAATGACTAGTAATATTTCTTTGACATTTATATGTATATTTTTAACAGAATAATATTACGTTTGAATATATCACTCCTGCCCATTAATATTATAAAAATTACATCTTACTGAAGAACTGAAATTAGATTCTTTTGTTAAAAATACAGATGTTTGTACAATACTGACTTTGGCATAATGTAACTTCAATCTTTTAGAAAATATAAAAACTTTCCCATTAAAATCAGCAAATATATTAAACATTTTTTTTATCTAAAGATATGTTCAATATCATTAGATAAAAACATTATCTAAAACAGGAGATTTTTTTAAAACATTCACACCCTCTATAACAATCATAAATATATATTACAAAACTTTAATAACATTATATAATTAGGGGAATATTTTATTATAATTTACAATATATTTATACCAGTTCATGGTTACAAGGCAGATACTATATCCTTTTACATATTTACACTAAAATTTTCAAAATACAGATACATGAAATGCTGTAAAACTTGGATATTAAAAAATTTACTTAAAACAAATTAATGCAACTTCAATCATTACTTATCGTGTCAAGCAATTAAACCATAATTAAAATATAGTTCTAATTATTTGAATCACATTTTTGGCTAATAAAATTAACAACAAATGAATTTATGTAAATTTTTTTCCTTAATGAAATAATATAAATGTATACTTCATTGTTATATTACAGGAATTTATACCTATTTACATAAAGATTATTAAGCAACAACAGCATGATTTTTAATTAACAGAAATACAATGTTTGCTCAAATAAAAAATAACTTCTCAGTTTATTTGCATAGCAATTAATAACAATAAATAAAATTGAGAAAATTTCTTTAGTTTTAGTACCTGTGTAAATTAAAATATCTTATTTTGGCCAAAATAGAAATACGCTAAAGGTTAAGCAAATCAAAAATAATTTTATTCAATTTTGTCCAGAAAAAACTGCTGTGTTTTGTACTTTAAGGGAAAGGAACAGCATTGGATTATGATATTGAGTTAGTCTGGCTAGTTATGGATCAATATTTAGAGTTCTACTGTATAATTAATTTCAAAGAATGAATACAAATGATGATTAATTGAAGTAACTTATGAATAAAAAGCTATTTATATAAAAATGATATTGCAATAAATATGAAAGTGAAGTTTACGAATTTGTTTAATTTCTTCAATACAAAACACATTACTTGATCCATCAACTTTTCAAGAAAATACAGAACACATTCAAAAATAAAATATATACAACTCTTATTTCCAAAAAATTAATTTTCATAGTGATAAGAAAATTAATTATGTTTCAGGAAACATTTTATGAAATATCAAAGAAGACAATTAAGACATTATTAAAAAAACTTGCAATGTCAGCCTTCAAACTGCAAATTAACATATGAATGATTTCAGAAACCAATATTTTTGCTGCTCTAATATATGAAAGACCAAAAATCATATTTTCCCTTTTATGTACTGAAATATATTTGCTTATGTAATATGTGAATTGAACAGAAACTGCAAATTATCAGACTTCTGAGAACTAGAGTTTGCTGAAATTCTAATCTCATTTTAAATTAAAATAATACCAACTTCTGCCTTTAAACAAAACTTATTCTTTATCAATAATTAAAATTGAGCAATGAAAAATTCAGATGACGTTACAGAATTTTATTACTATTATTATTAATTTTTTGCTATGTTAGATGTTTAATTGAAACTGGATCATTTATCCAATTAAAAGCTTATATATGTAGGGCTTAAACGAGCCTATCTAGGGCCCTGGTATTTTTTCATACAGCCTCAAATAACTACTTTTCTTGTTTATATGACAAAAAAAAATTTTTTTTATGTGGAATTACAGAATGATTTTAGGACTACTTGGGACCTTAGGCTGAATCAGGATATGATCTGTCTCTGTTAATATGCTAATATTCTAAGCAATTAATCAACATTTCAACAAATTTCTGTTCAATCACCTGAAAACATGAAAAATAACATGTGCTGAGATTTCTCTAAATAATAATAAAAAAAGATTTAGTTGGGCATTTATAGTTAAGCTTTGATGAATTCATGGAAATAATTTACAAACATGATAAATTTTTGTAGGCAAGAGTTTCTAAATTAAATTGGTTTTCTAAAAAATTGGTATTGTTTTGTATTGGCTTTGATTTGTACTTTTCTAAAAGTTCCACTTGTTTGAATTGTTTTTGGTAGGTCACATCATTTGGTTTTACTTTTGGTTTTGAATTTTACACTTGCCTACATAAATGACGAAACACGAATTGAATAATTGAAGAGTTAGGTTTGAGGGCAACTTCCACTTGATAAGTCTGTCTTCTGCCCAGCTCAACAATTATTCACTTATGCACATTTTTTATTTTTAGGATTTAAAAAAAAATTATTACAATTTTATATTTGTTAATAGATTTTGATACTTGCACTTGATTTACTTATGCTCTCAGAATTTAAATGATATTGTAGATTAATTCGCAGCAATATAAATTATTTATAACTTCTTTTAAACTTATTTCTATAATTAATTTTTTACTTTAAATTGCTTTTTACGAATAGAAATTTTGTTAAATTCAAATTTCATTCCTTGCAGCAATGGCGCAAGAGAATTATTTAAATTTAATTTAACTTTACTATATTCTTTTGAAACAATATGATATTCTTTACAATGTTTTTTATGAAGTCTTATTTTCTAACGACTGAAACAATCCAAGTGTTACTGCATTCATGGAATTTTGTACAATTCCCATGTGGAAGATAAATAGACACTATGCAGCATATTTTTAAACATAGGAACTCTTTTTACATTGACTAAAAGTATTCTCATTTTAATACTATATTCAAATATGAGATCTAATATAACATTTTTATCACGGCATGCAATTCACCAATACATTTTGAATTAAAATTTATTATTAAATATTTATTAATACAAAATTTATGACAAAAGACAAAATAATATTTTTGTAGTGGCTTCAGTTTTACCTACTTTGCTTATTATTGGAGCTTTAGCAGCACAAATTTCAAATATTTTATGCGTTAGGACAGGCACTGAATTTTACTACAAATATGATGCAGAAAAACATATAAATAACAGCAAACATATAACCATATCAATATTATATACAAATATAATGTCATATTTAAGCTTCCGTACTAATTTCACTAGAATCACAGTGCTATTAACCATAGCAAGATGCCATTTATACAGATTAAATAAGTGAGAATTATTATGCATAACAAGGGAACTTTATTATAAAAATAGCTGATAAATATCAAGCAAAAATGTGTAGTACACTATAAATATATCACTATTACTGCTCAAATCTTCAGCATCCAAGCCCAAGTGCAATTCAAGTGACAAGTGCAAAACTTCTGCTATTAAAATATATCTGAATATATACCACTCAAACATAAGCCAAACATTTTCACAAACTTCCCGAGACAGCTAAAGCAAGATATATTTAAACTTTTGTTTTTGAAGCAAGAAATATTAACCTTAATCATCTTAAATTAAAAAAAAAATATATATTATTCCGGATCATTTTTCTTGAAAAAACGAGCATCAAGAGGTTAATGAGTAAAATTCACTAGAAGCTGACAGTACCACCATTTGAAAACCAGCATATACGATAGCCATCTTCAAACACATTTTTCAAAGAATGTATTGATGTAATTCGTTTCATTACAAAACATGTCTCTAAAAAGCAAATAATAAAAGAAACATTTAAAGGGAAGACAAATAGTGTTTTTTGGGCTCATTCATTAATTTGGCTTTATTTCATTCATAAATCTGGTAAAGACAGATGCATGTTTTCAAACTGTTTTATAGTTTGAACAAGATTTTAGTGTAATTTCATATTTTAATTAGATTTTAGTGCATTTGATATATGAGCACCCCCTCCACCCAAAAAAGTTGTGGTGGCAGAATACAATCATCACAAAGTCACAACAATAAACTGGATATTCATCAAAATGTAAAACTATATTCAGTTTATTATCAGATTCAATAATAAGATTTCAAATATTTTTAATTACATCCTTAGATTACATTAAAAGCAACAAATATGCTATTTATACTGATATGTCATTAAATACTTTGTTTGCACATATTGCTATCTTATTTCATGAAACTACTGATCTTGATAAAGAAAGAAGCAACATTTTACATTAGAAGGCACATTTTCTTAACCACAACGTATTACTACATTGTAATTATATCACTCTGTTATTGCAACAGACAGAAGGTTCAAAAATACCAATGCTTAAATTGAGGTACCATTTAATATAATATAATGATACATAGCTTTCTGTGAAATGGTATATTTGTGAAAGGAAAATAAAAAAGAGAATATAAACATGTGCAAATATCATCCACACATGGCTGTAACCTTTATAAACCTAATCGTTTTTCTTCTCTTCTCCACGAAAGCTACTTTTTGATATTTGGCCTATTAAATAAAAGCCCTGATACATATTTACACAACAGCGGGAGTTGTTGCTGTTTCTAAGTTCCAATTGTTTAATTTATAATAGAAAGAAAAACAAAAAATCTATTAGTTTAGATTCAGCATTTCTTCAAGTGGCACTGAAGACCACTACAAACAACTTGTCATAGAAATAAGTTTTCAAATTCAGTAAAGTTGGCAAAAACAGTTGCTAGACTACTTTTGGCCTCATGATAATGAATGATAATTATCCTTCTTTCCTATTCTCAAACTGTGTTTATAAATTTGTAATTTAATATGCTATATATTGTTGAATAGATATGCTACCCTGAGAGCTAAATATGAAACTGTTTTCATTCCAACAATTATGTATCGCATAGGGGCATATGGTTGGTGCTTGGAGGAGCTTGTGCATCTTAGAATAAAACAAGGATATTATCCAGACAGTCTTGCAATTGACATTTACCAGGTACTTCAGAAAAGTGATTTGGATGAGGTAATATGTAACCTCCAGAAAGGTAATATATAATCTCCATGCAAGTAATATGCATACTGGCTAGTATGCCCTCTCTCTCAGAACAAAATTTACTTTTTATAACAGATTTTTACTGAGAACAGGTAGACTGGATTTTAAGCTATATAATGGAAATATTATTAATTGCTGCACCTTTCAAAGATTTTGCATTAATAAAATACACCCAGCACAGAGAAAAACCTATTATGCATTACAGAAATCCTCCCCAGATAGGCAAATATGATGTCCACACTGATGGGTCCAGTTTTAGAGAAGAATACTGGTTTTGCAGTTTTTCCACATGGATCTCAGACAGACTGCGAGAATATAAGTTAAATGAACATAATTTGGTATTTTAAGCAGAGGCCACTGCTATTTATTTTGTTTTATAGAGGATACAAAGATTCCTAAGAATTGGGAGTACAATCAGTACAAACAGAATGTCTCAAAAAGTCATTGCCAAACTTGACATACTGGTCTGTTATGAACATAGGAACTTCTGTCTGAAGATGCAAATAGCGACCGCTAGAGGGCAGTGTTCACAGGTTTATAGAAGAATGGGAAGCATAATCATTTATTGCTGGAGAAAGATGAATCGGTTTAGTAACTCAGTTCTTTATGGACATTTTGTGAGAAAAATATTACTAGATATGATTGTTAACATTTCAGCAGCTACATGCCAAACATCTGGTTTCAGCATGACAGAGTGCCTGCATATTTTAGCACCACTGTGCAAGAATACCACGGTAGGATATATCCTGATCACTGTATTGGCAAAGGCGGACAGTTGCATGGCCAGCATGATCCCCTGGATTTGTACCTGTGGAGATATATGGAATCAATCATGTACGAGGACAGAAACAGCAGACGATCGTTGCCAGGATCATGGAAGTGGTGGCTTGTGTCCGTGACACACCTGCCCATTTTGAATGGGTCCGTGAATCCATGTGTCGATGTTGTGAAGCATGTATTGGCATTTTTAATATCTTCTGAGATTTAACCAAGTTCTTTAACAAAAGTCATATTAATACACCTTTTCAACATTCTTTCTTCCCCTCTCCACTTGCAAACATTGTCCTCTAACAGTCGACGTTCGCATTTTCGGGCAAAAGTTCGTGCATAAATCTTATTTGTCATGGTATGACAGGACAGCATTTTAAATAACAAAATGGATTTTAAGTTTGGCAACAACCTTTTGAGACATCGTGTGTAATGACAGTTTACCAATTTTACAAGCACTCTCCTCCCCAAGCCAAATGATCTGATATTAGATAAGAACTTTATTCTGAACTCCTTGGGAGGATAATTAATCTGAACTGGTTAAAAACCCATGTGGGTTTTATTGGAAAACAGACGGCTGAAACAGAGGCTATAACACAAAATGACATTGAAATCATTGAGTTGCAGGGATCAAAGAGGGATGCTGTGACTCTTATGAAGGATTATACTACAAATTATCAGACTTGTCCAACAAAAGTAAAAACTGCATAAGACTGGTAACAATAAAAAATAGACAAATACATAATGACATAGATTTAAATAAAACTTTATTGGGTCATAGCTGTTTTCCTGCTTTATAAGACTTAATCTTCAAAACTTTGACCTCTGCAGCAGTTGCAATGAAATTGGAGATACTAAACACTTCATAGAGATGTGCTAACTTTTAAAAGATACAAGGGAAGATTTTATCATAAACAAAACTTTTCAGATGGAATGGATTTTATCAAATTTTGACAAACAATTTTGGAGTCCACAAACCACTTTAGGGTTTGTAATAGAGAATCAGTGTCTCCTGAAACAGAAAACTTATTCTCCATTACAAATACAGACTCTGAACAAAGAAATCCTATTCAAATTTTTTAATTAGACACTGATAATGTAAAAATGTGCAATCTACAACTTTTAGTGGAAGGGACGAAAAAATTGTGCCTCTTTCTTTAAATGAAACAGAAAAATAATTTGAAAAGCTGATGTCCGAAATAGATGATTATGTGATAGCACCCTTAGTAAAAGAAGGAAACAACATGCAAAGATAGTAGAATGACAGTAGAAGACATTCATAAGTGATAAAAGAGGCAAAAGGAAGATACATATGCATCATTTCAACTGGTTTATGAATGGAACAGAAAATTTAACAATGACATAGCAACCTTGGACTTATTCAGATTAGTTTTTTATTAATTCTTGCACAGAACTCAGGATACCTAAATACTTGATATTGTTTTTCAGTATGGAATATCTTATTTTGCGAGTCAAATCTAAAGAAATTCTTTATTATTATTATTTTTAATTTATAGTTAGTCTTTTATTTACCTTCACCAATAGAAATTTTTTTTTGAAAGTAGAAATTTTTTTGAAAAGAGAAAAACATTTTTGAAAGTATTATGACACATATGTCATAAATAAATTATATAAATATATTTCAATTCAAGTATCATGTCATAAATCAAATTAAATATGAAAAAAGCTATATCTGATACCTTTATAAGTAGAAAATTACTCCTCCTATATCACATACATACTGGTAAGTAACATGCAATACTAACATCAGCAATTTAACTTCATGCTCTAAAAATATTAAACACAAAATACCTACATATTTAATTTCAAACTTTGGCTTTAGCATCTTTTTAAAATTTTAGAAATATGGCATATTAACACATAATTTAAATTGTCAGGACGGAATGTTCTGAACACTGATCAACACCATCACCTTGAAGCCTATTTGCCAATGATTCCAGCTCCCTCAAGCCATGCTTCGAAAGCTCAAATTTATGAGCTACTAGTTTTCTATAGAAATGAACAGCAAATATTAATAACAAAATTACAACAGGAAATAAAACAATAGTTGTGGCCCAGGCAGCTGTGAAACTGTATTCAAAGAATTTAACCCAACATAAAATTGCTATCTCAAAAAGAAATAGAAGTATTCCAAACACAGTGGAAAATGCCCATGCGGTTTCAATATAATAATGTAGCTTTTCATGAGGTGATTCTGATATAGAGCAGGGAGTACTTGTAACAGCTTCGATGTGGGGAAGAATGCAAGTTGATATTAAAAGAGCAAGCATATGCACAGCTACCAGAAGTGTAGTACATATACAGAAAGTGATTAACAACCCTTCAGGAATATCCTTGCTGAGCTGAATTTCAACCATTGCAACCTGAAATAAGTTTAAATATAAGTCAAAGCACTTTTTATGAAACAACCAGATCAAACATGATTCAAATATTTATATTATTCAATAATTATGCATATTTAATTACATATTTAATCATGTAGGGTTAAACATAAATATCTGTCTAATGTTAAGTAACAGACCTTTATACATATATTTACATATAGATAATTTCATACAAAAATAATAATTTACTTTTGCTATCTTAGAAATTTCATAACAGGAATAAATACTTTACTAATAGTAAAGTCAATAAAATGGATTTTTTGACAAATAAAAATCACTATAAAGATATATTTAATAAGGGTTTCATTCCAATTGGTATTATTAGAAAGAATTTAAAATATCTAAATGCAACAGAAACCAAGTAACTCATCGTCCAATATTTCGACATTCTGTATAACTCAACAATAACTTCTTTTCTTTTTCTTTCTTTCTTTTTTTCATGATTAATGATTTCCGCTGGCGAAGCAAATCATTATCTTTGAAATTATGTGGCAGTCTATTAATAGCAACTGCAATAATTTCTAACAATGCCTATATCGAGCCATAGATTGATTGCCTCAGCTGTGACCACGAACGCAAACACGCATGCACCGTTCGGACCAAATTATTCTCAAAATAGGGTGGAAGGATGGAGACTTTCCCTCGAGCATTTAAATTCTCCCTTTCCAGAGAAGAAAAGACTTTTGCATGACTTTTCACGCTACAGTAAGTAATAGCACCCCTTTTGGATGAGTCTATGTATTTTGACAGAATCCCAGCCAAGGTTGCATTTGAGTCAGTCGAACTATAGCAGTACAGTAATTCGGGCGATCAAATTTGAGTACATATGTATTACCTCACTGACTATAAAACCACTGCCAAGCAGCACAATTTAGTGACAATCATGGATAAGAGTGATCTGAAAACACATAACATCAACTGCTTTCATTAAATGGAACTCTAATTTATTCTCGATAAGGCATATTTGCTTTTTATGAACAAGGATATAAGTTAACATAATAGAATTAAAATATTTATTAAAATTTGGGACCTGCCTTCTACTGAATAGCATGCAAAGATTACTTTCAAAGTTATAAGACCCTGTCATAAAAAAAAAAAGTGTGTATTAAATGGAAGCGAAATGATCAGCTGAATGTGGCAGATAAAATAGTAAAAATTGATCCAAGCCTTTTTACAGAGCACAAAAGTAAAGTGAGGTGAATATTGATTGCTTATTAAATAAAGAGGCATCAATTTCTACAGAATTCTGCAGGAATGGTTGATGCAAATTTGGCTGGATCTCTGCTAATTTTCATGATAAACGGGATGATATATAAGCACTTAAATTTGCAAGTGCAATGAATCTGGTCTGAAATTTCAAAAATGCTTACTTTGGAGAGGAAAAATTTGCCCCGGGACATAAAAGAATTAAAATTTTGGCATGCAATAATGCACCAGACAGCCATAACCTCAAACTAGTGCTCATAAAGAAATGAAAAGTTTAAAAATGTACAAAACTGGGTAGAAATATATTTCAGGGTACCTCTTGGCGAAAATTGGCAATTTTTTGGCTCCATTCCTGTTTATGTCCAGTGCACTCTCCATTAAAATGGTGTCCCAAACATAAAACAAAAAATATATAATCTCAATAAACTGCATTTTAAATCACATAAGGAAATAACATATGAATGGAAGGTTATAGTATATGTAAGGGTGCCCCTTAGATTATCACTAGGTTGTTGTTTCATTTATGGTTAACTGAGTAGTTGAATGTTATGGAAAGTAATTGGTTGCATGATTGCGGTAAATTTGAATGATGGGAAAAGATTTGTAAAGGCTTGTGTGCTGGTTAGGAAGCACGTTTGTTATTTTATGTTTTATACAGTAAAATGGCTGAATGTGGTAAGATTAATTTAAATTTCTGTACAATTTGGAACAAAAAGGAAAAAAGAATTAATTGACTGGTGTGTAAATGAAGGTTTACTTAGTAGGCATCATAAGCGTCCTGTTTGCAGGAAGGAAATGTGTATGGTCAAATGTCGGAGGATATTGACACTACGAAGGATATTTTTTACTGTTATTTTTGTGAATTTATGTGGTAAAGTATACAGATTCTAGTTCAGAAAATTTTAGAAAGTTTTTGGACGCTGTTAAGGACTTTTGTTTGACTGAAGACACGGAAATTTCTAAATAAGGTAAGTGGGTATTTTCTTTGTGTAGTGCTAAGATGAATTTCCTTTTTTATGTTATTTCATTGTTTGATTTAAAATGTAGTTTATTGAGGTTATATATTTTTTCATTTGGCTCTAGTGTACAATTGGCTGCTCCTTTGACTTTTCAAGTGAAAACAGATCAATGTGTACATGGACAAAGTCAAGGGAGTGCACAATGCCAAGTTTGTGCAATTCTCTGATGTTTTTTTTAAGTGAAAATAGGTCGATGTGTACATAGATACCAAGTTTGTGCATTTATTTGACTTGTTATTTTGGGTTTGTGTAGCGGTGATTTTTGGCACAAAAATCGCCTCTACACAAAGCCAAAATAACAAGTTAAAGAATTACACAAACTCGGTGTCCATGTACTGCCAAAAATCGCCAATTTTTGCGAAGGGGCACCCGTAAATATATTTTTACCTTAAAATTATCTAAATTAAAATCTGCATACTGCCATCACCACATATATTCACAAAAATAAAAATGAAAAATATTTTCCATACTGCACAACTGTCTGCTAGACTGCAGATTAGGGTCCAGTCGCCAAATGAAGCGAAATCGTGCCAAATCTGGTAACCTCTTGCCGTCATGGAAATCATTAGGGTTTAAAGTTACAGTTTATAGTATTTAAACGTGCTTTTTGAATTTTTGTCTTTCACCAAAGAACATCGGTGCATATTCTTTGATTTGACAATACATGTTCTTTGATTTCACTGTGCTTCTAGTAGATTGTGTGAGAAAAATAGCTGGAGTCGAAAGTGTTATTTGATTCGGTTGCAAGATAAGGCCGAAAGATGTGTGATAGAATGGTGCATGAATTATAGTTTGATTGTGATGTATGAAAGTCCTAAGAGTAAAAATGAAATGAATGTATGAAATTAGTTGAAGATAGGATGACACGACAGATTTTTGTGAATGGAGGTGTGTGTCCATTATATGTGGTTAAGCACGTGGTTGAAATGAGCGCACCATTTTGAATTTCATCTCCATTGTATTGTTACATTTTAGTGTGGATATAAACAGATGCGACTTTCTACTGTTTATTATAAATAAAAATTCAATGTAAAAATACAAATTAACCACTTTTTGTTTTTTTACTATACTATTGTTCATGTTTCAGTAGATCGAAATTTTGAATTTTATCTTCCTTTTTCTTCTGCATTTTTTTTTTTTTTT
>KK120982.1:109371-146414 GCA_000611955.2 Stegodyphus mimosarum | reverse complement strand
CATTTCCCAAAAGTGATGCTCTTAGAGAGAAGTGGCTAAGAAACATACCTAGGAAAGACTTCTTAGTAAATCCATATTCTCGGGTAGGTATTTCAGAGCTTTGTTGTTTCCTAATTAATTTAAGATTCAAAAAATTTTTGGTAGAATACTCTTACTCTGGTATGAAAACTTTCTTTCTACAAGCTGTAATTTTTACCTCCCATCAACATGTATACATAGGTTTCAGTCTATACCTTTCTATTTATTGAAGCAACAAATTACATTTCATTTACAAACAATGAAGTGGAAATAATACTTTGAAGCTCGTTGCTCTTTGAGCCAACGATCTGGTGGGAGGTCATGTGTTAACAAGATCAGATTCTTTATTAAATGTTCTATATGCCGTGTTAACTGATCCTTAAATATTGGAAAGAAATTTTTAATTTCTTTATATGCATTTAAAATTTAAACTTCCATAAGCATTTACTATTTGAAATTGTTTTTATTTGCAAGGGAAGTGATATAATCTTCTTTGATAGTTTGTTGGTTTAAGAAATAGCTACCTGATGTCTTCCTTTTACTTAACAGGTGTGCCATAAACATTTTCAGCCTGAGGATATCATCTGGGAAGCATCGGCTTTCAATGAAGAAACTGGAAAGATTATTAAACCTTCATTGGAAAGACAAAGACTCAAGGAAGGTGCTTTTCCTAGCATATTTAACGGCTGTCCATCGTATCTGTCTTCACAGGCATCTAGTTCCAGAGAAACTTCTGATGAGAAGAAAATGAAAAGAGAAGCAAACTGCTTCATGAAAGCTATTGCTAATAGTAAAATATCATCTGCTGAATATAATAAACTGAGAACTTTTTCAGATTTTAATGAACTTTTATCATGTTGTGCAAAATACAACTTTCCTACGTTTTGTAACATTGTACATAAAGAAAACATCTGGATGTTTTTGAATTTGGAATACAGTGACGGATGTGTGAAATTGCTTTATGCACTTCACATTACTACAGATCTTTTATTATCTGTATCATTAAAAAATATGTCACTGACCCAGATCAGTAATAAGTATCATATGTTACCTATAAAAGTAAATAATATTAATGACATTCATGAAATACTTGATCATATTGAAATGTTAAAAACTAAAGAGTCAATGAATTCGATTGCCATTATAATCAACTTGATGAAATCTTTAAGTTTCGCAAATGAAGGTGATAAAATTTTATTTGAGTTCATAATTGAACAACTTTCTCTTGTAAAATGTAAGCCCCAAAACCGTCAATATTCATCAAATACCTTAATTTTAGCTTCTATGTTTTATTTGTTATCTCCCCAAGCATATAAATTTGTCCGACAATCTGGTAATTTGATTTCGCCTTATCCAAGTACCATACACAAAATAAGTTCTAAATTAAATGTAAATCCCCAAAAGGAAGCAGATGATATGTTGTTTTTGGCTTATGCTAAGCAAAAAGCTTGTTATCTGAAAGAGCATGGATTATACGTTTCACTAATGATGGACGAAATTCACAACAGACCTTTTCTTGACTACAAAAGTGGAGATATTGTTGGAATTGGCCAGGAAGTTGATAACTTAGCTTCTAGTGCACATGTATTTATGATACAGAGTATTTTATGTAGCTTTAAAGATGTTGTCCATATATTGCTATCGAAGAAAATGACAACTGAAGTTTTATTCACTGTTTTGAAAACGTAATTGTCGGTCTTGAAGCAATAGGTTTAAAAGTAATTGTAGTTGTTAGTGACAACAATTCTATTAATAGAAGATGCATATCTCTATTTAATAACCCATTATCAAATTTTGTATTTCCTCATCCTTTTGATGCAACTCGTCCATTGTTTTATGCAGTTGATCCTGTTCATATTATTAAAAGTGTTCGAAACAACTGGTTAAACCAGAAAAACCCTGAACAAGCTATGTATTTTCCAAATTTTGACTTGTCTACAAATAATGTATGTACCTCTTCATTTCTTACCTTAAAAACTATGTATGAAGCTGAAAGTGGTAATTTGTTAAAATATGGATATACAATATCTCGTAAAGCTCTGTGGCCTACAAATTTAGAACGTCAAAGTGTGAAACTTGCTTTACAAATTTTCAACCAGCAAGTATCACAAGGCCTGAAAGAATTAGGAGTAAAGCATAATTTGTTAAAATTTCATGAAACATCTGCATATATTAAAATATTTTCTTCGTGGTTTTCAATAATGAATGTTAAAACACCAAACAAGGGGGTACACTCTTGTGATGAATTCTGCAAACCATTAGTATGGAATGAATCGGACAGGAAATTTGTATTTTTAAATAATTTTCTTGATTGGTTGATAAAATGGAAAGATATGAAGAGTGATACCGGTAGGTTGACAAAAGAGACACTTTCCGCTCTTATATTAACAACAACATGTATGATAGAACTGTGTAGGTATTGTATAGGTGAACTCAACATGTCCTATTTTTTGCCTGGTAAAATCCAGACAGACGAACTGGAACATCGTTTTAGTTTATATCGCAGGATGGCTGGAACACATTATCATATATCACTTCGACAGGTTTTTGAAGTAGAAAACAAACTACGTGCATGTTCTGTATTGAATTTAACTATGTTATCTAAAAGTAAAGGGATAATTGTTATTGATGATTTTTCTAACTCTTTTGATTTGATTGATACTTCTCGTGAAATTACTGTAAAATATATTCATAATTTCAAGCATATTGATGTCACAGATGCTGATCTTGAATCTATGGTTGATAAATTGCCGTTAGTTGCATATTTGGCTGGATATTGTTGCCACTCGGTTATGAACAGGTTAAAATGTGATGACTGTGGTGGTAATTTAGTTATTGAAAAACCGTTAATAATTCCTCCCAGTTTCAAACATATTCATAATTGTGATAGAGGTGGATTAAAGTACCCGTCTGCTGATGTTATTAATGTAATACTGCATAATTTTATTGTCGTACAGAAGCTCATAAGCCCTGAATATGAAAAGAGTTTCCTCCAAGTATCTAACCAACGTAATTTAATATCTGCTATGACATTAGAAATTCTTATATGTAAAGAAATTAAAATTATTTCCTGTAAAAATCATTTATCACTTAAAATTATGCAATTGCTTATATATTCATGTACAAATACTCTTTTAAACAATTATTGTAAATTCAAGAATGACAGTATTACTAAATTTTCGAATAAAAGAAAACTAAAAACAGTTGCAGTGTAAACATAGATCACAAAAAAACATGCTACGAATGTATCAATACAATCTTTTCTTGATGTGGAAAATAATTTTAGTGTATTTCACTTTTTAATTTTAATTATCTGAACATGCATTAGTAATATATTTGTAATGTTATCATTTTTGTAATTTAATTTCTTCTTTCTGTATTAAAACATTAAAAATTGATAGAATTGTAATGAAATGTAAATAAATAATTTTTAAGACTTCATTTGTTCCGTGTTATTTTAAACATTTTATATAGGTAACAGCAATAGTCCATTACGTATCAGCAATTAATTTAGATTTATACTCATGTTTATCACATGAAAATATATTTTGCATTTAAAATATAAATTGTATGCTTGGAAATTACTTTTGACTAATCTTTGTGTATGTATATTATTATACGTATGTGATATTTTAGAGGTTTGTACAATAAGAAAACTTAGTAGATATTGTGTGTATATATATGTGCGATATTTTAATTGCAGAGTTAGAAATATGGATGCATAAACCAGAAACTTCCAGACGTGGCTATTTCAAAGCATAATAGTAAACACCAATCTCTCTTCATACTGAATTACTTGAAAAAGCTCATACTAATTTTAGTCATATTGGTGTGTCCTCAATGCTAAATTTACTATCTCCTCAGTATTATTCTTCAGGATGTTAGAAATTATTGTAAACATTGCGAAGTATGTTAGTTTAATAAGAAAAGTAAACAAAAGAGTTTTAGTTTAATACAAACTCTTCTATCTGTTAGTGAACCTTTTGAATTATTAGCTATTGATACTGTTGGTGGTTTAAACTATTATAATTGTATTAAAAAGTATATTCACATAATTATTGATCTTGCTACTTGTTATATATGGACTTTTGCTTTTAAAAGTGTAACTACAGATACTTACATAAATTGTTGTTTTCAAGTACCAAGGAAAATTTTAAGTGATAGAAATGCTGCTTCTTCAAACTTTAAGCCCTTTTTAAGAAATGATAATGTAAAATAATTATTAACTACTGCTAACAGGCCTCAAACTAACAGTAAAGTTGAATGAGTTAACAATTATACCTAGACTAAAGTGTATATTAAATTTTTATCAGGGTAATATTGTATGGCAAACTTGTTACCTCAGGTTACTGAAGAATATAATAATACAACTCGTTCTGCAACAAAATTCTCGCCATCTTATTAAAAATATGGAAAATTACCTTTTGACCCCCTACTTGAAAATCAAGAAGTCTATCTGCCAATTATTTCTTAAAATAGTCATAATTTTTTATTATATCTTACATATATATATTATAATTTTCACACAGTTGAGAGAATATTTAAGACTAATAAATATAAATTTTCCTTCATCAAATTTTAAATTCTGATTTTCAAGGAATATAATTTTATAAAAATATCTGATATTGTATCTACAGATGAGACAAAAATAACATATTAGAAATTTTTTAGATATCGAGGAATTTTGGTTTTCAGAATTTTCTTAAAACTGATTTTTTAATTGAATGATTTGAAATTTCTAGTCATTTCTAGTAGTAAAAATGATTAGTAATTTTGTGAAACCAAATTTGATATTTAAGATAATCAAGTTTTGCTGGACTAAATATCAAATCTTATTACATAACATATAAAATTTTAAGTATAATTATAATAATTTTGTTAAAAGCTACTCATTTTAATTTTAAAGTTAAAAATGTTTATTTGACTTTAAATTAGTATTTATTCTAAAGTTTTAATGACTTTCATTGCTTCTGGAAAGCTATGCGAGTTTAAAAACAATGATTATATTATTTATTTATTATTATTCTTTATTTATTTTGTTATATCCAGAAAATAAAAATATGAAATCAGTGTTTAATTTTCTATAGAAGTTTTGTCCGACTGATGTTAAAGAATATGATCAGTATTATTAAAAGTGTAATAGTAGTAGTAACTGTGTTTCCTAATTAAGGTTGTTGTCTGAAAGCAATAGGAATTAAAATTCCATTTAAAAAAATTCATTAAACTATTTTTGAAATAATTAACAAAATAATTTTTATTCAGGTGATAAATGTATTTCGAAACACTTTCTTATAATATTTGTCACAATTTAGGAAATATTACCAGCTGTAAATTTGCAGGTATCGTAAAAGTATTCTTATCATTAAAGAAATATACTTTGAATAATTCAGTCTAATCGATTAAAAACAGTTTTCAAAGGTATTCCGATAATAATAATTATTTCGAAAATATAGTTTCTGGATTATTCTGAGAGTTCATTATTTTACGCAAATTCATATGTGCTGATAAATGATCGCTATCGGAAGTTCCGTTGCTTCGTTTTCTACGGCCTAGTGCTCGTGACGTCATATACCAGTCCGATGGCTTTATATATTTATGAGGCACTGGCATAGTAAGGGCAACATCCTAAAATACACAACAAGCCGAAAGCCTTCTCGAGTGGTTGATGGTAGAAGAAGAGGGATAGGAGACCTTATAAAATAATCTAATCTAATCTTCAGGATACTGATCAAGAACACACACAATCTTAACATCACAAAGGCAAAGGAACACTATAATTCAGGATTTTACTTTCAAGTTTATTCAAGACAAACACTAATTCAACTGGCTCTGCCAGATCCAAAGACAAGAAGTTATATCACCGGAAAGATTTACGCCCACTTTGGCGATTAACATAAATTTCAACATAAAAATTTCTTACACACTGGGCCCGGCTGAACAGTAGTTCAGAACAATCAAGATTATCATTAATACATGAACATTTTCAAGAATTATTTTCAAGAATCATTATGCATTTCAATACAAATTCAAGTTTTTGTAATAAAGAAAATAACTAAAGATCAAGAACATGTAAAACTTACCATATGTTTAAAGAATATCAGGCAAACTTTCATTCATTAAGAATTACTCTCATAACATTCCTGTTCAAGCATCAGGAATTTAAATCAAGAATTTATATAACTCAAGATAATATTAAACAAATAACATTTCAATAATCCAACTAAAATACTAGAAATATTACAAGAAACCTGTCCTTTTTTTTTCCAGGATTAAAATAAAAATAAAATTTTAAATACACTTATACATTTCTATAACCTTAAAATTTTCTGATATATATACATTACTTTAAATACCATTATATTACTTTTCAGTAATTATAGCATTAAGATTACTTTTCAGTAAAAAATATACAGTCACACAATATAAATACTCTTAGCATTCTAACTTAACTAATAATTGTATAGGTCTTTTTATAATGCCTTTTTCAGTCTTTATTTCGCAACTGCGAATTAGTCCATCTCTACCAGTAAAAGTTTTGAGAACTTTTCCTAATCTCCACATGTTACGTGGTAAATGTTCATCATGTATTATCACGATATCATTCACACTCAAGTCGTGTTTTGCACGGTGATTTTTCACACAATTTGCAGATTTCAAATTCAACAAATAATCTTTATAAAAATTTTTCCAAAAGTTATTTAGTAGTTTTTCACGATATAGATACGCTTTTAAAAGAATTTCTTTAGTACTGCACACTTCATGAGTGTATTTGACAGGAGGCAAATTAGCAAGTTTCTGCCCTAGCAAAAAATGAGCAGGTGACAGAACTTGGGGTTCATTATCTTGGATGTAAGTCAAGGGTCGACGATTTATCACCGCCTCAATTTCAGTCAGTACAGTTTCCAATTCTTCGGGAAGAAGTGATGTTCTACCAAGAATTTTTCTTAATATTGTTTTGACGGTTCGCACAAGTCTCTCGTAAAATCCGCCCCACCAGGCTCCTCTTTCAATGATATACTTCCACTGAATGCCCTTTGCGGCATAATAATTCTTTACATCGGGATGGCTTAATACCTGCCACATCTTTCTGAGCTCCGCGTCAGCTGCCTTGAATGTACGCGCGTTATCTGAGTATATTAAAGAGCACAACCCTCTTCTTGCTATAAATCGACGAAAAGCAAGTAGGAAAGATTTAGTTGTGAGGTCTTTTGTTAGTTCAAGATGAATACCTCTAGTTACTGCGCAGGTAAATAATAGGATATAATACTTTGTATTTTCATTTTTAACGAAAAGTGGACCTGCATAATCCAGTCCTATAACATCAAAAGGATTTGTTTTTTCAATTCTAGATGGAGGTAATGGTGCTATGACTTGTCGCATCGGTCGTGAGTTATAACGCTGACACAGTACACAGTTTCTTATAACACGTTTCACATTTTGTCTGGATCTAATTATCCAGTATTTTTCACGGAGGAACATGAGAGTACTAGCTACACCTGTATGAAGCACTCGTTCATGTGCATCACGTACCAGAAGATCTGTAAAATGAGTTTTTGAAGGAATTATTATTGGGTGCTGTTCATGGAAACTTAAAGTAGATTTTTGAAGTCTTCCCCCTACTAATAAAACTCCTTCCTCATTTAGAAAAGGATTCAGTTCATAAATTTTTGAGTTTTTTGAAATCAATTGTCCAGACTTTAAACTATTAATTTCCACAGAAAAATGTTCATATTGAACTTCTTTTATCAAATATAGTTCTGCATTAAAGAGTTCTTTAGCAATCAAGGGTCCTATTTTCTTGTCAGTTTTATTTTTCAAATTGTGAATAAATCTAAATATCCATGCAGTCACTCTAATAGCTTTAATTAATTTACTATATTTTTCAAGATTCAACAGAGAATTAGATTTTTCTGCAGTAGACGATAGTATTGTGGTATCATTTATACACTTTTTCCTCTCTAAATCAGTATCAGAAAACTCCGTTGTCGCAATAAATTTACTAGGCCAAGCACTTACTGATTCAA
This sequence comes from Stegodyphus mimosarum, assembly GCA_000611955.2. Lineage (NCBI taxonomy): Eukaryota > Metazoa > Arthropoda > Arachnida > Araneae > Eresidae > Stegodyphus > Stegodyphus mimosarum. The sequence continues at coordinate 138,372 of KK120982.1, read as the reverse complement.
CTAACCAGTCTGGTCCAGATTTCCATAATCTTGAAGACAACAAATATTCGGCTGAACATCCTCGAGATAAAATGTCCGCTGGATTGGACTTCCCATTACAATGTCTCCAGTTATTTGGGCAAGTTAATGATTGTATTTCAGATACGCGATTCTTTACAAACATTTTCCATCTTTCAGGAGCACTATGAATCCAGTGAACCACTATCATACTGTCAGTCCACAGGTAGATATTTTCTTCATGAATTGAAAACAGCTCTTTTAAATATTTAGCAAGTCTTGCCGATGTTAATGCTCCTAACAATTCTAGTCTTGGAAGTGTGAGTTTTTGTTTTATTGGTGCAATTCTAGATTTTGCCATGATGAATGCTACCTGACCTTCTTCAACCGATCTAAAATATGCAACTGCACCGTACGCTTTAATAGATGCATCACAAAATAAATGCAGTTCGAAATCTTTATTTTGATTCAATTTGCCGGGGAAATATTCTCGAGAAATTTTAAATTTCTTTAATTTTTCAATTTCACTGCTCCACTCGGCCCACAACTCCTTACAATTAGTTGGAACTTCGTCGTCAAATTCTAAACCCAATTGCCAAAGGTTTTGCATTATTATTTTTGCACGTAATACAAATGGCGCCAAGAAACCTACTGGATCGAAAATAGTAGCAGTCACCTTTAATATGTTTCTTTTTGTAGTGTTTCTGCAACTATTTAATGTTTCGCACAATTTGTCTATGTTCAAGGAAATTACATCTTTACTCGTACACCAGTTAAGGCCTAATACTTTTAAGCAACTATTTAGTTCATTTTCTGACTTAATTATTCCACAATCATCCCAAAGTTTTTTGAGTTCCTCTGAATTTGTACTAAACTGACGCAAATTCATTCCGGCATCTTTAAGTACGCAACATGCTCCAGTACTTAACTTAAAAGCCTGTTCCACGGAATCTGCTCCATAAAACACATCATCTACGTAGATAGAACAGTTCAACATCTCAAAAATACCTGGACTTTCTGACTCTATTTTCTTTATATGCTTTTTTATGGTGCACGCCAGAATAAACGGGCTACATGACACTCCGAAAGGAACGCGTGTCATTCTATAATGTTTCAAATTGTAATTATTATCAAAGTATAAAAACCGTAATACATCTCTGTCAATTTTAGAAATTCCAATTTGGAGGAAAGCCTTTTCAATATCTGCTGAGAACGCATATTTGTATTGCCTGAACCGCAATATCAAGTCCAAAACAGAAGGATTCAAATTTGGGCCAGGCATCAAACAATTGTTCAGAGATACCCCATTATTACATTTCGAAGATGCGTCAAACACGATACGGACTTTAGTTTTTGATACATTTTTTCTTACCACTGGAGAATGTGGCATGTAATACATTTTACTATTGTCACAACTTTCAATATTGCATTCTTCAATTATTTCATTTTTCAACTGTTCGTTTATTATACTATCATAATTTTCCCTAAGCCATTCATCATTTTTTAGTTTATTAACCAAAGATACTAGACGTCGCTTGGCATTTTCTAAATTATTACCCAAGTTTTCATGATGTGATTTCCATAATAAACGAGCTACATATCTACCATTAGTAAAATGCAATTCTTTTTCAAACTTCTCAATAACTAATTTGTCATCAGGATTCTCCTTCTCCTCTAAACCCAAGTGGTCCAAAGTCCAAAATCTTCGCAAACAGTCATTAATTAAATTATTATCTTCTATCAAGCAATGAGAAACACCAGTTGTAAAAATACAGGCGCTGGACTGATCACCTTCCAAAGATCCAACCAAGGACCAACCAAATATAGAAGATACTGCAAATAATTTATTACTTATTCTTTTCTTTTCTCCTGTTTGTACTTCCCAACATGAATCAGATCCTAACAATATTTTTACCTCAGCTGCTTCACCATTATCGGCTAATTTTAAATTTTCCGATTTTAATATTTCTAAAATGTTTTTCGAGGGAATTCTTATGATCGCTCCAGAAATAGTGTCTGTAACAAGAGCTTCCACAGTGATTGAGTCATTAGGGTAGTGTATACTTTTTAGTGTGATTTGAACAACATCATATTCCGTTAGTCTACCCTGGATATACCCAAAAGAATAAACATGTAACCTTTCTTTTCTTAAAGTCCTTAACTTTAGTTCTTTAGCCAAATCAGATCTAATAAATGACCTCTGTGATCCCCCGTCAATTAAGATTTTTACTATTTGACTTCTAGTATTATCTGTATCTGAAGCGTAAACCGAGCAAGTTTGTAAATATACACCTTTATCAGCAGTTTCAGAAACAGACTTAGAGTTAAACGACAGGGATGCAACTACATTCTGCTTAGAATCTGATACTGTAACTACTTTCTGTTTAATATCTGAACTGGCTTCAGGAACAATATTTTTACAAAATAACTTATTGTGATTTAAACCATTACACAACTCACAAGGCATAAGTTTCACTCTACATCTGGCCGATACATGACCTTTTTTAAGACATCTGTAACAACGACCATGGTTTCTTAATATAGCTCTTTTTTGCTCATTTGTTTTCTCACAACTTCCTACATCATGTGTATTTTGATTACAATAGAAACAATACTGCTTAGTCACTGTAGCTAATGCCGAAGCAGTAGGAATGCTTGCCCCTTTTAAGTAATTACTTTTATTCTGCTTAACACCGTAATTTGTGTCCCTTTTCTTTGAGCTTATTATTAAATTAGAAGCTTCTCGACTTTCCACTTCGAGTCTAATGAATTCGAGAAGTTCTGTTAGGCTATAGTGTTGTTTAGAATGTCTTTTTCTATTAAACTCCAGATTCATATCGTCTGGTAAAAGCTTTAAAATAACAGGTCCTAAAAGGGTTCCATAAGCATCCGACACAATACCCAATGAGTTTAAACTTCTTATATTAATTTCGCAGGAATCGTAAAGTGTTCTTAGTGCTTTTACATTAGACGAAGTTCTAACCGGTTCAAGATTCAAGAGTTTGTTCATATGCGAAGATACAACCAAATCTGTTCGTCCAAATCTTTCTTTAATTAAACTTATACAGGCATCATAATTTTCGTTGGATAATGCAAACCCAGATACTGCATTTAAAGCAGGTCCTGCGAGTAAGGATTTAAGATAAGTAAACTTCTCGACCTTTGTTAACTCATTATTATTACCAATAGCATTTTCAAAAGAATTATAAAATTCCAAAAATAAACTAGGATCACCATAATATTTAGGAATTGAAATTTTAGGTAACCGAATGTTAGTTTTATTTTCAATCTTTACCGCAGCAGTAAGGTTACCAGACGATTCATTTTCAATGTTCACTATCTGAGAATTTGAGTTAAGTTTCTTTTTAGCCCTAAAAATACATAAACTAATTTTTTCATCATATTCTAACACAGTATTACATTCTGTTTCAATATCGGACTCGTCCCCTTTAAAACAGTCTAGTATTTTTCCATTAATTTCTTTTAACTCAGATTGTTTAGACGTTAATAAAAATAATTTTTCTTCTATCATATTCTTATCATAAATGTCATTTTTAATTTCAGATTCTAAAACATTTACTATTTTAGAAATAGCCTGTCTCAAAGTTTTTCTAGCAGCTTTCAATTTAACAAAATTGTCTGCCATGATAACAACAAAAATAATTTGATTCTCTTACCTGTTGCAGGCTTCAATAATTTAATCCTAATTGCTAAACTCACTTTTCAAGGAAGAACCATTCACCAAAACATTTATCATGCCGCGTTCCGTGCAAACGAATATTTTCTTCGATAACACCACACTCTGTATTCTTAAATAAGAAAACTGTTCGAGCGCCCCATGTTGGGTGTCAAAAAATATAAAATAATCTAATCTAATCTTCAGGATACTGATCAAGAACACACACAATCTTAACATCACAAAGGCAAAGGAACACTATAATTCAGGATTTTACTTTCAAGTTTATTCAAGACAAACACTAATTCAACTGGCGCTGCCAGATCCAAAGACAAGAAGTTATATCACCGGAAAGATTTACGCCCACTTTGGCGATTAACATAAATTTCAACATAAAAATTTCTTACAGACCTTATAACCGCCCTGCAGGATGTTCTCCATGAAACCTGGTTTGAGGTTAACAATTAGTAAGACCTGGCGATACCTAATGTAGCTCGCGAAAGCACAGATTGTGGCCCTGTTTCAATCTGTACTTGTTTATTACAAGAGAATTGTGTAACTGCTTCATTTGTGTTTTTGTTAATATTGTATATAAGTATATAAGGAAATTTTTCACAACAAAAATATCCCAAAATTATTTCCGCGCAATATACTGCTGAAAAATTAATTAATTATAGACAAAAAAGTAATAAATTTAGAACTAAAACCACAAAGACATGAAATAAATGAAATTTTAAACCAATATAGTCCCAAAATCTCCCAATAAAAAATTCATGTCTTCGTGGTTTTAGTTCGAATTTATTACTTTTTTATGTATATGTGTGTATGTGCGTGTGTGTGTTTGTGCAAGATGTAAAATATGAAAGAATACTACTAACTTACAATAGTCCCTTAATAGAATTTAACAATAGTCCCTTCACTTGGCTGCTGCTCTTTCCTGTCCTGAAACTATATGCTAACTATTTATAATATATGAATCTAAAGTGGGTCATCTCAAAATTAATCCGCACTGTGCTGTCTTGTATAACACATAGCAAACTACAAACTACAAATATTTTTAAATGAAAATTAATTTGATTGAGTTGTAAACAGATGAAAAGAAAATCTAATACATTTAAAATTTTTTTTAATCTCATTTTTCAGAAAGAAACATACCTATGCTCAGCTTTTAAAATGCCGAGAAATGGTTCTCAGTACATAGGTAAGAAATATTTTAATTATCTCAGCATACACACTATATAGTAATGTAATTCATATTACGTTAATAATAATAATAATATTCTATCAAACATGCATAAAAATGTTTTCCTGTGTAGTTTAATTACACAAAATTCGTTAAATGGTTGAGATTTTACTATTTAATGCCTTTCCTTTTACAGAATTAACTTCTTGTTCATGCGTAGAAATATACCTTTTGGTTATTATTCTAAGAAATCAGCTTTGCATCAACTGCTTAAACATTATTTAATTATCCATACGATTTTATGTTGTTTTATGTTCTGCAGTTTCCTTCTTTGCCCATTAATCAATGAAACTTGAATGCGTTGAATTTCTCAAGTTCTATAAATACCTCAAACTAATCTTATAAAGCTTCATTTTCAGTTACATAAAAATTGGCGATCGCTAGCTTTTGAGATACGTTTGATTCGAAACGTGCTGATCCATTATGACTTGAAAATTGATTCCATAGTGGACCGAATCAATAAACAAGCGTTTCTTCAAAATGGACATAGCTGTGATGCTACAAATTCTTCAGAAGTTCCTATTTTCCAAATCATTTCAGAAGATAATTTAGCCAGACCTTTTGCTACCCACATGCTCAGAGCCCACAATTTTGTAATCTAGTTTTAGATTGCTGACATTTACTTACTTTCTCACGTGGCCTGCCTTTTGTCTTTCGCAGATTCCTTTCTTATTGACACATCTGCAGTATAGCTGCTTGATCATTCTCTACAAACAACAGTTTCACCTGCCAGCTCTTCAAAGTCATGTACCCTCAGAGGCTTCATTTTCTTATCTCCCTTCCCCGGGGTTAGACGCAGAGAACTCTGTGAAGCTACTGGCTAGAATCTGTACCTAGGCATCTCGGCCATGGGGATTTAAAATACACAGACCCGGTTTCTGACTCCGGTAGAGGCAGTCTTTACTGCCCTGGAAGGTAGGCGGTTTCAGCAAAGAACCTCTATGTAAAGAAGGAAAGGCTCCATAGACGTAATGTGAACCACTTTGTCTGCAACCCCGCTACAAAGAAAAGGGAACATTCGCCAAGGGATTTGGCGACGGAATCTGTTGGCGAGAATTTCCCCTCTGTGATGTGCCGATTCTTTGGTACCTAGCCGACATTTTCCCCCTCCGCGACGTGTATAGGAAGAGGAACACGGGTTAAGATGAATCGTTCTTTGACTTGTCGAGATAATTTAAACTCGGAAATGATGAAATATTAGGTGAAGTTTCACTTTCACTGGCTGTTGAACTTCCATTGTCCATATCGCTACTTGAAACCAAAGAACCTATTCTTTGTTTAAACTCTTGCTAAACGTAACGATCGAACCTGTTCAAACCAACTTCGACATTCAGCTTCGAGCTTTGGCGCTTTTTGGCGACAGATATTTCACGCATGCGCAGTTGTTTCCCTTTTCGTTGGAAGGGAGCCACTTCTGCTCCTGCGAAGTTTTCCTTCTTAACAGTACATATTCTTTGGTTTCAGTCCTCCGAGTAGGCTGGCGTGGTGCTTTGAACCATGGCCATCTACAGGAAATCCCAGATCGGCCCTCCGAGTAGGCTTCGGCCTTCCGAGTAGGCTGGCTTGATGTGTTGAGCCATGGCCAACTACAGAAAATCCCAGCTCGTGGAGCTCGCAGGGCTCAACCATGGTGAACTATTGTTCCTGTAGTTGGCCAGTACTTGGCCATGGTTGAGCCATGCGAGCTCAGAGACGCCTGCCTGATATGGGGAGTAACTATTTGGGAGAGCCTTAAGCTTCCTTGAATGTATGCGGTACAGGTAACCGCAAACTAGTTATCTCGCTTATTAAGGCCCTCTCTAGGGCCACATAAGCAATTTCATCAACCGTATCCATATGAAATTCAATGTTCATTAATCAAATGAATTAATCAGAAATACGATACCGTTAGGTAACGTTCTTTACCATTTCCCGGAGCAAACATTTAGGTTCTGCTTGTGTGTTGTGACATTGTGAAAAATAATGTTTTTAATAGGATTTACATCACTTGAAATATTATCAATTGATAGTTATAGTAAAATTAAGGAAATAAAGGGATACTGGTTCCAGTAAACTTAAAAACCCAAATTACAATTAACTCACCTATAATCAAGTACAAGTACAGGGTGATCAAAAAGTCAGTATAAATTTGAAAACTTAATAAATCACGGAATAATGTAGATAGAGAGGTAAAAATTGACACACATACTTAGAATGACATGGGGTTTTATTAGAAAAGCAATAATTAGAAAAGCAACAATCTGATTAGAAAAGCAATAATTAGCATAACAAATTAAGAGAAAGCAAAGATGATGTTCTTTACAGGAAATGCTCAATATGTTCACCATCATTCCTCAACAATAGCTGTAGTCGAGGAATCATGTTGAGAACAGCACTGTAAAGCATGTCCGGAGTTATGGTGAGGCATTGGCGTCGGATGTTGTCTTTCAGCATCCCTAGAGATGTCGGTCGATCACGATACACTTGCGACTTCAGGTAACCCCAAAGCCAATAATCGCACGGACTGAGGTCTGGGGACCTGGGAGGCCAAGCATGACGAAAGTGGCGGCTGAGCACACGATCATCACCAAACGACGCGCAAGAGATCTTTCACGCGTCTAGCAATATGGGGTGGAGCATCCTGCATAAAAATCGTACGTTCCAGCAGGTGTTTATCAGCCAGGCTGGGGACGATGCGATTCTGTAACATATCGGCGTACCTCTCACCCGTCACGGTAGCAGTTACAAAACCAGAATCACGCATTTCCTCGAAGAAAAAAGGCCCGATAACAGTAGATGTGGTAAATCCAACTCATACCGTGACTTTCTAGTCGTGCAATGGAGTTTCCACGACAGTTCTAGGATTTTCGGTAGTCCAAATTCTGCAGTTGTGGGCGTTGACAGACCCTCGGAGCGTGAAATGAGCTTCATCGGTCCACAACACGTTACTCAACCAATCGTCATCTTCCGCCATCTTTTGAAACGCCCACACCGCAAATGCCATCCGCTTCACTAAATCGCCAGGTAACAGTTCATGATGCCGATGGATTTTGTAAGGATAGCATCGGAGGGTACGCCTGAGTGCCAAACAAACAGTAGTGTATGGAATGCCGGTGCGATGTGCGACTGCACGAGCGCTGACTTCCCCGTGCATAGACGAACCCGCTACAGTCTCCATTTCTTCCTGAACTGTCTCAGCAGAATTACGCCTTGTGCTTGGTCGGCCACTACGGGGTCTATCTTGTAAACTACCCGTGGCCTCGAACTTCGAAATCATTCTCGCTACACCTGCATTTGTCAACGAACCTTTACCCGTTCGAATCCCCTTCCTATGGTGATAGGATCGTAACGCTGAACTAGCACATTCCCCATTCTGATAATACAGCTTCACTAAAAGCGCCTTTTCAGGTAACGTCAACATGCTGCGACTGCTGGTGCATCTGATTCTCTCTCTCATTACAGCTCCTTTTATACACGATTTTCATGCGCAGTCACTGACGTTTTGCTGTCCAGCGCCATCTGTCGGACAATTTTTTAACTTATTTTCGGTTCTAATAAAACCCCATGTCATTCTAAGTATGTGCGTCAATTTTTACCTCTCTATCTACATTATTCCGTGAGTTATTAAGTTTTCAAATTTATACTGACTTTTTGATCACCCGGTACAAGTGACGGGGGACGTGGGCACTGTGCCTCTACCATACTGGTTAATCAGTACAGCACCACGTCCACCAATAACTAGAACAACCCCAGATGTCAAGAGGAGGGCACACTGGCGCCTCACCGAATTAATATGCAATGATTATTTTTATAAATGCAGTTACAACAAGTTATACATATTACAAGATTTCCTACGGTGACCCTGATAACAATTATAATTACTAATTACTGATAACAATTATAATAATACTTTGACAATATATGACTTGCTTAAAATATACCTTGAAGTACATTTAAAATATGCATAGAAATATGAACACTGTATATTGGGATACGTGTGATACAATAATAATTATATATATTACATATATATGCAGTAGCTACTAAATATAATACAGGGTAAATATATAACATTATGCGGTTCAGGATACATTAGCATATAGTAGAGAATACAGTACTCGTCGCAAAGTGTTATGAACATAGTGATTTGTCTTGGATATATAAAATCACCCATAACTTGGATTACGCTACATATGCATAGATAAGTAAAGAAATACTGATACATGGATAAATAAATATGCATACATTAAATGCGTGTTGGAGACGCATTACGCATTAAGTATATATTACATCCAAACGTTACACTAATTGGGGTAATTAAATTAATTCATAAACATGATTGAGTAAACCCGCATACTTAGAAACATATGATGAAGGTTATAATGGTTTGACTTGGATAAATAAGGTCACCAATATTAAATATACATACAGGGGTATACATTTGCATGAATAAGTGCGTAGCATATGTTCGATACACATTGAATATGCAATGCGCATTGAATGTATTATATGCAGCCTAGGTTAGTAAGTTGTTACACACGTTGCGCATTGTTACACGTTAATATTATAATTATTATAAAGAGTTGACTTGGATATGCATAGCCATCTATTAGATACACATTACACATACTGAGGTAGATAAATAAATACATATATATGGATATATAGGTACACATACATTGAATAATAATTAAAAATTTGACTTAAGTAATTGAGGGCACCTACATTGGAAACAAATTACACATGCAGAGGTTGATTGATGAAAACATATACATGGGTGAGTAATTACACATACGTTATTTAAATACACATACGCTTTTAGATACACATTGGGTATAGGTAGACATTGAATTTGCACTTCGTATTGAGTATGTTACATTACATGTATTGAGTATATTATTAAAGCTGTATAGCTTTTGAGTATATCATGTACACGGGATACACATTACACATACAAGTGTATATGGGGGGGGAAATCATATAATAAATATATACATAGATGAGTAAATACGCATGAAGCTTATAATGAATTAACTTGGATAAATAAGTCTCCTACATTCGATACACAATACACATACAGAGGTAAATAAATCATACATATGGATAAGTAGATACGCATACGTTATATTTATAATGAAGTGACTTAAGTATTATGAGGTCGTCTCATTAAATACATATTACAGTTACAGAAATAAATTAAATATATACATATTCATGGGTAAGTAGATGCAGTGGTGCACATTGCGCATTGACACCCGTTACGCGTATTATAATTATGAAGAATTCACTTGGATAAGTAAATTCAACTGTTAGATATACGTAACACATGCATGATAATACTAAATACATATGTATAGATAAGTAGATACGCATACATGAGAGATACATTGTATACACATAATACTTTGAGTACATTACGTCTACATATAAATATGCGTTGAAATATTCACATATATGGTGAATCATACTTGATTACGTTACATCTTTGAGTACATTGCATTATACTTTGAGTACATTGCATCTGCATATAAACATACGTTGAATTATTCTCATATATAATGAATTCACATTCACTGAGTACAACGTAGTATTAAAAGACACATTATACATGATTCATTAGAAAGGACAGACCCAGTACTCGTATGTTTTAAGATAATACTGCATGACTTGGTTCATTAGAACGGACAGACAAAATACACTTATGTTTTAAAATAATACTATATGACTTGGCAGAGGTCCTTATCCAGTTCAGACAGTTTTTCCATCATCTTACTGATCTTAATTGTTAGATGTCGTTGTTTCACTAGAAATTTCCGGAAGGGGTGTTGATTTGTGATAGGGAATCTGACGTGCGTTGCAGTGGTGAGTGGGCAGTTGATAAGGTAGTGCTCCGGAGTGCCTACTTCTCCACATGTGCATCTATCTGTTGCACTGATTCCAAATCTGTGGAAGTACTCTGGAAATGGGCCGTGTCCGGTAATATATCTGACCAGCTGTGGGTTGGTGACTAACCGCATCGGGTCTACATAACCAAAATGATAGTACGTCCTGCGGCCTGTTGTACTGCAATCCCACTCTTCCTGCCACTGTGCCGTAGCTTTGAGTCTGAGTGACTTTTTCAAGTGGGAAATAGGCCAGGGGATGTTGACATGGGTGTGTGCCTCTCCTGTGGCAGCCTCTTTAGCAAGGCGGTCCGCCCTTTCGTTTCCTTCATGTCCGGCGTGAGCCTTTACCCAACCTATTCTGATGTTCCTATTTTGGTACTCACGTAAATCATTTTGGATTTCTGTGATTATGGCCGAGGAATGTTCCGGGTTGCTAATAGCGTGGAGAGAGGAGAGGCTGTCAGTATTGATGGAGACTCTATAAAGATTTTGACTGAGCGCATAGCGGATGGCTTGAGCTATGGCCACAGCGTCTCCTTGGAACATACTATTGTGTTCACGCAACTTCCCTTTCCATTCTGTTACAGTGACTCCAGCTTGCATGGCCACGTAGGCACACCCGACCTGATCATTAATCTTGGAGCCATCTGTATAAAGGACCATGTTCCTAGGCTGTCTTGTGTCGGTGCCAAGAGTGTTAATATGGATGCCAAGCCCTTTCTGAACAGGGTGGACGTGTTGTTTGAGGACTGGTCTTTCGTAGTCATCCGGGATGTAAGTATAGTCGTCAAAGATGGCAGGGCGTCTGAGTTGTTTTATGGTTTGCAGTACTGCTGCTTCTTCTATTCTGATGTGGAGAGGAAGCAGGCCTGCTAATACGTTTATTGCGTCCGTGGAGGAGGTGCGATATGCCTTCGTAATATTGAGTGCGAATGGCCTTTGTATTGTGGAGAGGAGTCTAACCTTTCGTCCTTTCATGGGAAAGGCCCATATCGCAGCGCAGTAGGAAACAATTTTCTCTATAACTGTCTTGAATAATACTTTTTGGATGTGAGGATTCAAACCCCACTTATGGCCCTGGAACCGACGCAGTTGTTTGGCTATGACCGATGTTCTGGTCTTCAGTTCCATGATATGTGGAATCCAGGTTAACTTTTCGTCAATGATGAGCCCCAAATACTTTAATTGTTTGACTACCTGGACTCGCTTGTTGTTTATTAGGATCCTGGGCCTTCTTGCTAGGGAGCCGCCCTTTTTGGGGATTAGCAGGACTTTGGATTTTTGTTCTGCTATTTGGAGTTGGAGAGAAGTACAGAGTGTGTAGAATTGCTCGCAGACCTCATTGGAGCGCTCTTGTAATTCATTTCGTGTTCTCCCTTGGACGATTAAAGCAGCATCATCCGCATATGCATAGATTTGCGTGTGATCTGGCCAGGGTGCGGTGAGCACCTTATTGAATGTTAGGTTCCACAGATGGGGGCTCGCGCAGGAACCTTGGGGGCAACCCCGTCTCTGTGGCCTTTCTATGGTTCCGCTGTTGTGGATTGCCAGAAGCCATCTGTCATCCAGATAATGGCAGAGAGTCCTGTAGATATTTTTAGGGCATGTGGCATCTCTCAAGGCGTTCTTGATGGCCGGCCACCATAGGGTATCGAAGGCGCTCTTGAGGTCGATGCTGATAATGGCCGTATGGTGTCCGCTGTTTCTGTTGGCCATTATTGCTTCCTGTATGTCGTGAAGTGCGTGCAGGGTGGAGGAACCTGGTCGGAAACCATACTGTCTTGGGCTAAGGTAATTGATTTGATGGATGTGGTGCCTTAGACGGTTCATGAGAAGCTTTTCGTAAATCTTCCCTAGTGCTGAGAGCAGGCAGATGGGGCGATACGAGCCCGGGTCTGTAGGTTCTCGGTTTTTCTTCAGAAACAGGATGACTTGGCCGATTTTAAACGCTCTAGGGAAGGTATGTGTTTCCAGGAGCTTGTTGAAGTAGTTTGTGAAGAAAGTGAGGGACGCGGTCATCGTTACTTTAATGATACTATAGTCGATGCCATCCGGGCCGGGTGCCTTCTTTCTTGGAAGATGTTTCAGAATCTGTTGTATTTCAAGGATCACCTATAATCAGTGCGATCATCAGCAAACTTCACTAAATAAGCCAATAAAATAATGTCAAATCAGTATTTCGTTTGAGAGATTATTGGACGTATGACACATAATTTGTGTAAAAAGACAGCAGTGTAAAAAGTATTTCCTAGAGTGTGTTGTTGACAGTGTTGTACATGCGAATAAAAATATTCAATCTAGCTATTTCCATGAATAATATCAGGGTGCCTTCTAAGAAACAGTCAACAATGTTAGCGCCAATAATTTGTTAGAGTAATTAGACACACTGTTATATCTGAAAATTACACATTCGAGTATTAGTGAGTTTTAATGTCTTACCTGAAAATTAGAATCCCTTAACCGTAAGTTGAATATCTTTAACCGTAATTTCGTTCATCGTGATACAGAGGGAAAAAAGTATTAATACACATATAGGATTTCTAAACAATTTAAAATTTTATTAATAATTTTTAATTTAAAAATGTTGATTCATATTTAAATGAAGGAAATCATTACCAAACTATATTTCAGTATATATCTAACTGTCTCTCTCTCTCTATATATATATATATATAGCGCAATAAAGTAGGCACGTAATAAAATAAAAAGCTAAATTTACAAATAGTGAAAAAAAACAGTAGAAAAAGTATTCATACCCATAATATTATGTTAATATTAAAATAATGGAAAACATTTTAATGCTTAGAGCAATATCTTGTGTTAAAAACAGCATGAAGACGTTTAGACATCGGATTTACAAAATCCAAGTATACTACTATGTTAATTTTTTCCCATTCTTTTACCAAATGATGCTAACTGTCATATTTTTTCGATACTGAGCCACTGTGAAGTTGGGTTAACGTCTGATGTTTATAGAGGAGTCTCCAGGATGTACAGTGTACTAAATAACAACCATTCCTTCGTATTTCGAGCTTTATGTTTGAGATCAGTGTCTTGTTAAATGTAAAAATTGCCTGAAAAATATATTTTGAGCACATTTTTTCAGATTGATTTTTAAATTGTTTAGATAGCCATGTTCATTCAAAACACCATCAATTACTTTAAAACTTTCAACCCTGCTTCAACCTTGTACTCCTAAACAATTATATTTCCACCATTGTGTTTTAGCGTTTCCTTGTGTGTTTTACTTCTGTATGGTTTCGCTAGCTTTCCGCCGCTCTTACCTGCGTCCATCTGATTGCCAAACTTTAAATTTATTTTCATCTGAAAAACATATTTAATTTAACTCTTTGATGTCCAAAACACCCGAGACAGCCTTTTATTCAAACAACCACAACCACCCGATTGCGATGTTGTTTTCTTCCCTCCCCTAAGGTATGCAGTAGCAGGGATAATTTCCACAAATGCATTATATCAGTTTATTGCAGACAGCTTGCTCTGAAAGGCTAATGAAAGCTTCCTTTTTAGGAATTAAAAAGGATGTCATTTGAAATCTGCACACCTTTTTGTGCATTAATGACGTCAAGGGAAGGAAACAACGGGGACGCGCGTTTCGGTATTTTAAGCATGCAGGTTAACGAAAACTTCATGTTTCTAAGTGTTAAAATGACTTAAATTTGGTGGTGAATTCTTTTGAAAATTCTAAACTCTTATCTTTCTTACCTTTACTTCTCAATAGTTTTTCATCGAGCTAGTTGAACACCATATTAAGACTTTTTTAATCTAATTTCTAATTTTTCTAGAATGAGCTTATTCTCTGATAGTTTTACCTCTAGAAGTTTTGACACAAACGAAGACGAGCTTACAAAAAGATTAATTTTTTTAAAATGAATCATTCATTCCCCTGTTTAGCTTCAGCATTTTCCCAGAACGATGCTTATTTTCTACAGTTCCTGTTCTTGTAAGCTTATTTACAGTGCATTGCACCTCACTTTCTATTTTACACAGATATTTTTCGTTTTTGAACAGTTTAATCAAAAGATTTTCTACACCAGGAAACACCACTTGTTCTGGTGCTTATTTCCACACACAGAAAAGAAAATAAATAAATAAAGTAAAAAGAAAATTAGTACAAACAGCTTGTAAGACCGACAGAACTGTGATTTCAAACTTGGGTATGAAAACAAAAACAGAAAAAACAAATCTGATGTGAACACTACATGATTTCCTTACACGGCCTATTAAATTATACACATTATTTACTGCATTTCATTTAAACTTATTTCCTCGAGGTATTCTAACTTGAATAACCGATTCCTCAAGGCAAGTTCAAAATGACATCAGAAACTGTAAAATCTGAAATTATATCCCAATCAGATTTTTTCGTACGGGAGTCAAACTTCTTATAATTTGATGTAGTATAAAATTTTCCCAAGTATACGTATAGGAACCGGGAGATCGCTATAAAAATTAGATGTCGTTATTTGTCGAAAATTAATTTTTTTTAAGTTGGCATTGCCAAAACATGAATGTTTTTGACATTTTAAAACACTTCTGTAATTGGAGTATATGACTAAGAGAGCGAAAATAAATGATGAGTAAGGTCTTTTAAGCCAGATAAGGGGATGGGTATATATATATATGTAGTAATAAAATTCCATAGTCAAAAATACACTTAAAACCCCAACTTAAATTTCGTCTTTTCTTTTTTTATTTTCCCCAGTCACAATCTAAATGCATGTTCTTTTCATTTAAATGGCGACGATCTCTTATTTGAAAGTACGTGGAATTAAATCCACAGCCCCGCAGCCAAGTTGATTTTCCCGCCTTTTCTACACGTACAGTTATTGAATGTTCTGGAAATATTTTAAAGCGAATTGGATTGGCTGACGAGGCTGACGTCATTTCTTGGAAGTTCCGCCTTTCCAGAGCTTTATAAAAGGACTCGCAAAGGAATATCGAGGCGTCCACGGTCTGTGATTGGACGGGATCTTCCCTCCTGATAAAAGACGACGATCCACTCCCCCCTCAGACTTCCTATTAATCGTAAAATCTTTCCTATCTGCTTATCTTTGGTGTTGTATTCATGTCAAAAAAATTATAAAATACCCCCAAAAAATTATTCAAAATCTTAAAATGCCAAAAAAACATGGTATTCTCCTTAGCTCAGTGGTTAGTGCGTTAGACTCGAGACCGAAAGGTCGCGAGATCGAGTCTCGCTAATCGCTGCTTAATTTTTCCGAACTTATAATATTTTTATAAGTTCTTCGTTTTATCTCTGTAATTTTTCTCAAGTCATGTTGACTTCCTTTTTATTTTTCCTTAACGTCTTTCATGTATTTTTTCCTATTTCTGCTCCCTTTTATTAACTATGATGTGGAGGTAGAGAGTTCTTTACCCTAGGCACTGCGTAATAATTAATCCTTGGATCCTTGGATCGAGGCATCTCTTCATTAATGTAACGATGGAGTAAACTTCAATACAAAAACTTATTAGTTGTTTTTTTTTATTTACTCCAGGGATCTGATTTTTGTAACTGCTGTTTTTCATGGAAATTAATAAATGGATCCTGTTTTTTCTTTAAACTTATCGTCTGATAATTTAAGCTACGACTACATTTGGTACATTACACACACACACACACATATATATACATATATATAAGTACCACAATTAAAAAAAATATCCCAATATTATTTTCGCACTTTTTGTATGTTGAATTTATTTAATATGGAATTGTTTTTATACAGGCTTATTTCATTTGAATAGAAATCTGTTGCGTCGAGGAGGTATTCAGAATTTTCGGATGAACTATTTGAATTAAATTATTTAAGATAATTATCAGCAAATTTTTTGATGAACAGGAACGCAATGGTTTTCCTGAAGGCAGGGATCCAATTGAATCTGATCTACCTCCTCTTAATAACATTAAATCAGATTTTGATTGAAATCCTCTTTCTATTTTTTCTATTGCTTTCAGAAACTCTTCTAGTTTGAAAACAATTGGTTGACGATTTTTATTGGAAATTTTTTGGGATTTTACTGGTTTTGAGTTTATTTTTTCATGAGCTTGTGAATTGGGTTCTAAATTTCTTACTTTCTTGTTTATAATTTACATATGTTTGTTACTGCCGATTACAATAAAAAAGGGAGGTGTTATAGCAGCCGCATATACAAAATTTCAACGTTCTATGGCTAATCATTTAGCGAGTTATGCGAGATATATACATACGTACGTAGAAACGTCATGAAAAAAAGTCCATTTTAAATCCATTTTACAATCCACTTTGGAAAAAAGAGTCATTTATTCTGCGCATAAATACAAATATCAGACAAAACAAATCGTCCAGATGGCTTCGGA
The DNA here is from genome assembly GCA_000611955.2 of Stegodyphus mimosarum. NCBI lineage: Eukaryota > Metazoa > Arthropoda > Arachnida > Araneae > Eresidae > Stegodyphus > Stegodyphus mimosarum. The sequence goes on along the minus strand of KK120982.1, from coordinate 121,231 downwards.
AACGGCCAAATTGGATATTTCCTTTGAAATATGATACCCGAAATTTTTCGCGATTATATACTTCGTAGAAAGAAGTAAAAAATATGCTTACAAGAAAACTGAAACTGTTTAATTGTATGAATACTTTTTCCTTTACAATTTTAAGCCTTTTTTTATTTTAACAAACAATGTTACATTAATTTATCATGTTAAGAAAAAACATCTCTAGGGGTTTTTTTCTTCCTGTTATTTTGATGTATACTATAAGAAAGTTAACTTGTGTCAAATTAAACTTATTAGCATTAAGTTCATTAGCTGCAAATTTGTATATATGTTATATGGTTAGTTTTTTTTTTCTCACTGTATTTATGTTCCAGTCCCCGTTCTGCCTTAGTTCAAAAGGGCTGCACTTGGTGCATTAAATAAAGTCTTAACTGGTAGACTATTCAAAGTGTTAGAATTAGTAAAACTTAAAAATTCACTTTTTTTCCCTTTACAGGTTGATTGTCTTTTGCATAAAATTAGGTAAAATTATGTTTGGTTTTATTTCTACGTTCTCAAAACAATTTATTTCAAATTATAACAGGGTGCTATAACATTCAGTGCTTAGTCTTTGAAATAATTAGTGTTAGGAAAAAGAAACTATAAAAACTGTGACTCTTCTTTTGCTTTGAAATTTATCAAGTAATTAATATTATCTCTTTCTGTGAACTATTTAAATTAAATAACTTTATGTACGCTAATACTGCGTTCTTCTGAATTTGCACATAGCCCCTTCCACCCCACAAGAAATTCAGTTAATAATGGAATGAAAGAGAGAATTACAAGTACTTGCATTCTTCGTTCACAGTTTTTTAAAGAAAGGCTAAGCTGGGTATAAAAAAGCAAGGGCACGGGCTCACACGCTGCATTAAATCCTCTGTGCAGAATGACTTGGCAATTATAATGGTTCTTTTCTTTTGTCTATACAACTGGCATTCAGTAAACGTTCCTTCTCGATATTTACCTCACTTTATGCTATAAATCAAATGTTTTTCCCTTCTAGGGCACCTGGCTTGGACGTGAATGTTGCAAGGTCTTCACAAATATACTTTATTTGAATTAAGAGTGGGAGAAATAAGAATTACTGCAGCTAATATTTCGCAAAATGTTTACTCATTTGGAATTTCAGTTGTGTTAACCGTCATATTTTGCATTAACTTTGTTTTTGAATAATTAAGCAATAATTTCTTTTCAAAATTTTGAAAACGAAATTGCCTTAGTTTCGTTATTGGGGAAAGGGGAAAAGATTAATAGAACTTAGGAGTCGCGCAAAGCAGTGAGGTGAACTTTTAAATTTTCAAACAGATTTTGCAGTGAACAAGAATCATAAATTAGGAATATATTTTTGTTTACATTTTAATAAGCAGACTCTATTTGTGTGAACTATCAAAATTAATTTTGAATTGAACATTTGTTCTATAGCTGCGAACCTATTTCAAGATCTGTTCCTTAACACAAAGAAGCAGAGAATTTAAACATAGAATTTCAACAAAAATGTACAAATGAGAATTGTGTGGGATTGAAAAATGAGCATATAGTTCAGCAATTTAGAAGCACAAAGCGTTTCTTAAAATTAGTTCCAGTCCCGTTTGTGGTACTAATAGGATATTCGACGTCCGATAACACATTAAAATTAATTTTACTTGGAGCCAGAGGTATATGGACAAAGTAAACTAGATCCTACAATGAACCTGGCGAATTCTCGCACAGGCGTAAATGAACTACCAACACAGAAGAAGGGTGAAAATTAACCCTTTATTAATTCAAATTCGAAAACAAAAAGGCACGATCTTTGTGCTTTACAAAATCACCGTCAACTTGAGGTGAAACTTAAACATAGAATATAAATCAATTCAAACCTAAAATAGAATAGTGCTGGATTAGCACGTTAAGTTACGTCTAACAGATAATTGAGTCAACCTAACAGGCGTGACGATAAACCAAAATGGCCCGGAGGCGTACAAGCGTAACAGCGAGATAGCAACGAACGTGCGCTGGCTAGCGAAAACACGCTCTGAATAAACTCAGAGATTCGCCCGTTTAAATACTCCCTTCACTTAACTTTAAATTTACGTCCTGATGAGAAAATGTCAGGGGAAGCTGAGGAATTCAGAAAAGGTACCAAACTTAAAATAAATTTGTTATGCAAAACAAGGCAAACCTACAATGTAAGGCATGAAAAACTACATATTTTTGCTTACACTATCGAAACTGTTTTGCTGTCACAAACATTTGTTAATATATAATGATATGAGCAAAAAAATATTACACTTTATTATTACATAGTAATAAAAATATTAAAGTAAATAAGCTTCATAAAATTTGATTGTTTTCTGTACTTAATAATTTTAATAGTTTATTAAAAGTTCAAATTTTTGCATTAATTCATATAAATAACTATGTAAGAGCTTATATATACTTATTAATAAAATTTATACGCATGTTCTGTACTCTCTGTGTTCCTCACTATAAAGTGAATTGAGCTAAGTTATAGACTGCTACTTTGAAATAGGCACTTCAAGGTATTACTTCCCCCACTCAAAAACCATGCAAAAAATAAAATTTGATAAACATTTCTCCACATAGGCTTTATTTTCAACAAGTCTGGTGGGAACGAACAACAACTTTGCTTAATCTGCTACAATATTTTGGCTGTGCAGAGTATGAATCCATCAAAATTAAAAAGGCATCTTGAATCTCCTGCGCACGTCAATAAACCTAAAGAGTATTTAGAATAATTGTTGTTGCCTTGCCCATTATCACATGGAACAACAGTTGCCAGAGGCTATTCCGGAGAGGGGTTGGACTTCTATTTTTCACCCCCAATTTTAAGGGAGAGCACCCCGGGTGGGATCCGGGGATCTTCCATCCCTCTTCTCTACCACCAATCCACATGAGAGGACTTTCGGCTCGCAACATATTTAGAGTGCCACCATGCCGCCCCTACACTATACATTTACAAACATCCATGTCTTCTCTGGCATTCGAACCCAGGCCCTTCGTACCGTAGTAAGCTCCCCTAATTACTACACCATCTGGGAACAGAATGATTGTAAGAATTTCATATAAAGAAAAATAATGTTTGAGAATTTTATGACCGTTGTGCGAAAAATATTTACTTGCATTTCCCAAAATTTCAAGTTGATACTGAGTGTTAAAAATAAGAAGACCATACGTCATTGGCGAAGATCTTGTATTACCTGCTGCTATTGAAATAGTAGAAATAATTTTCAGAAATAAATATCACGATGAAATTCGGAAAGCTCTTTTGCCAAACACCATTGTCGTCAAAAGAATTTCTGAAATTAGAAACGACCAGTTCGAGCAACTTATTGCTACTATACTTAAAGAAAGCACAACGTTTACAATTCATTTGGATGAAGCAACTGACATTTTAGAAATAGTAACATTGACTGATTTGGAATGATTAACGCAACTGACATGTTAGAAATAGAATCTTTAGTTATTAGTATACGTATATCAGACACATTTATAAAAAAGCACTAAAAAAGAATAGTTATTCTGTCGTTCTTTTGGAAAAATATGCAAGAAGGGGAAGACAAATATTTTTAATTACAAAATTAACATACAAAACATTAATTTAATTTATTTTTAATTACAAATAACATACAATTATACATACAAAATTAATTATTAAAATATATGGCAAAGTCGTCTTGTTTAAAAGTGAAGGTTTAGAATGGAAGAATTGCGTTAGAATATGAGCAGTTGGTGCAAATGCGATGATAGGTAAAAATACTGGTTTTAAATCGTTTGTTAACGCTGCTGGTAGTGATTACGTAACTGTTACACGCTGTCTGATTCATCGAGACGTCTTTGCAGCAAAAAACTTAGTATCGCAATGGAACGATGTGCTTCAGAATGCTGTCAAAATTATAAACTTTATTTAAAACCATTCCCTTAACAGATGCTCATTTTCAAATTTCTGTAAAGTTGTGGATTTCGAATACAAAAATTATTATTTAAGTTATTTTAAATCATTGTAATTAATTTAAATAACTTTTGTTATGTAAATTATCATTAATTAGTAATTTGAATTATTTTACGTAGAAGTTGAAATGGATCTTAAGAGGGCGAAATTTAAGAAGATTATTGCTATTAAAAGACGAAATTATTATATTATTAACCGAAAAGAAATTCTCGCCCTTCTTCTTTTCGAAATAACTTATAGCTATCAAAGTTATGAGAAACTAAACCATCTCAGCCAAAAATAGCAATACATTTACTTCGAAAGATAAAATTGAAGGTTTTACTAAAAAGATCAGCATTTGGAAGAATAGGATGGAAAATGATTCATTCGAAATGCTTCGATTTGTATATAATTTTATAACAGAAGAATATTTAATGTTAACACTATACGGCTTCTTTATCCGGCCTATTAAATTAGACACTTTTTCTTAATTGAACTTCATTTAAACTCATTTCCTCCAATTTCATTAGAGATATATTGCTCTTTCAATTCATTTCTCACAACGCAAAAGGAAAAAATACATAAAAGATCAAAACGTCTTCATTAAAAACTCTAATATATAAAAAATAACAATACGTAAAAAAAAAAAAAAAATTCCTTCAAATGGATTCGAGATGGGTCAAAATGAATATATTCGCTGATACCCGTAATTTTTCGCGATTACAATATTTCTTTGACTTCGTGCAAGGAAATAAAAAGGATTCTAAAACTTTAATTGCAAAAGTTATTAAAATTGCTTAAAAACCTTAGCAAAATAATTTTACAGATGTTTGCATCGAATTTTAATTTCAAAACCTATTTTTGATTGACATTGATGAGGTCAGTCACCTATATATCAAGCTTAAGAAGAATCTTTAGAACTATCGAGTGACTTAAAACCTGACTTTCGGCAAAAGATTCTAGATTATCTCATTAATGTTTCCTAATGAGATTCCAAGATTGAATTCTGGATCGGAGTCATAACTGAATTTCCAACAATTTTTTAAACGTCATTAAATGTTCTTCAGCAATTCAGCACCACCTACTAACATAAAACTACTTTTTCAGCTTTAACATTTATTAAACCGAAATAGCGTTCAGCATTAAAAATTCTTTATCCCAGCAGTGTCAAATATTGCACCAACATTTAGGGTCAAGTTACACAGAAAAAAAAACGTACCTGTCTTATTAAAACTTTAAACGTGATTTTCTTTCAATAAGTTTTGTATACTCAAAACCAAATCCTAACATTGCTTCTTAATGTTGTTGTGTAGCAATTTTCACGTAACACTTAATTATTTAAGTTTGACTTAAGATTAATTTTGATTATTCTAAATTTATGCTACACAACGTTATTTTATTTAATATCTTGTATTTATATTTGCTTTAGTTTAATTTTAATTAGGGGTTTTGGTACTTTAGGATTCGTACGTTTCTTCCTCTGGTTACTCATAAACGCGTTGAAACAGACAATGGAATTAGGTGCTTTCGTACGTAATAAACTTGATTTAAAATTACTTATTTTAGGTTGATTCTCATTTAACTTATATCATTGGATGCAGAAAAATTAGCCTTTTAATTTAAGAGTACTTTCAAGCCTCTAGCTTAAATAGTTTTTTAACGAAATTTTTGCACTTCGTGAGAATATTTTTGGTTTAGGGGGCAAGGATTGAAAAGCGTCACTTTTGCAGTTGATTTCTAAGCCTTTGCTTAGGAATTTTGTCCGTTGCTTTAGGTTTGTTAGTTTTCCCACGCTTGCGTCGAATTCTTGGTTTTTTCCTTTGGCAGGCTTGGCGAGATTCGACTTTTTGTTCCAGTTCAACTCTTCGATTTTTGGACGATTGCAGCAGGGGTTTTTTCGAGGTGTAGAGTTTAGGATTTATGCACACTTTTGGCGAGATTTGGCGATATCTGGTGTCCTGACCTGACAAAAAGGCTGTGCAGGTGGGATTTCACGCTCTTGGGACGTCTTCGCTTTTTCCTTCGGCTGACGAGAAGATTTTTTTCTCGGGTGCCTTGAGCACTTTGTTTCTACAACAGGGAGAATGAATTTCCTTTTTTGATGGGGCTTATGGCTCCTTTCACTTGCTTCTTACTTCTTGGCTTCTAAGCTTTACCTTAATAGTTCTTCAACAATGAAAACAAAATATACTACAATCGAAAAAAAAACGGTTCTTCAAAAATGAAACGAAAATATTTCCATACGTCTTCTTCAACTTCAATAGAAGTAACAGTCCCTCAAAATGGAAAGGAATTTATTCTTCTATCCATGCTACCTCATGATGAAATTTCTTAGTCAAAATTTTGCTTGTCAGACTCTGCTTGCCCCTTCAATTTAAAAAGAACAGAAAGAAAAGTCAACTAGTCTAAGCTACCTGTGTTCCGACCTGGTTTTCCCTGATGGATCTGAAGTTCATAATACAGAAGGACGTCACTCATCGAAACTACAAGTTAATACGGTTCCGGATAAATCTTCTGCGGTTCGGTCTCCGTCATGCTGCCAGCCCACCAGCGGCCGAGCGGTAAAGACGCTGAACACTGGTAGTTCGGTCCGAGGTTCGAATCCCGCGAACGGGCTGGCTGCATGGGCGTTTTCGTGGTTTTCCCCATGTGTAACGTGTATACGAGCCAGTTTCCCTTAGAAAGTCCTCCACGAAGGCGTACCTCCCTTTAGGCAGATAGCCCTCGTGTGCTTTGCCATAATTGAATAACTTAACCTAACCTAACCGTCATGCTGCCGTCGGGTAGTCATCGTTCCTACATCTCCAGGTTCACATCATCCATCAGTTACGAAGTTTTTCTTTTTTGAACTTTAATACTAACTTAAATTCTTAAAGAATTTTTTTATTCAAAATTTACTGGTTTAATTATTTCTTCAAGGTTACTAAGATTCTATTATTATCAGAATTAGAGATATCTTTTTTTTTCTCCTTTTGGTGCAATACTATAAATATTTAACTCTGTACTTAATTATTAGAATTTTTACATGTTCTTGGTTCAATAAGGTGTAAGGACCTTACAACTGTTAAATGAAATAGAAATTTTTAATTTATCTCTTAACTCATGAAAATAGTTATTTCTTAACAAAGAGTTTTTGAATTGAAGTGTTCTTGTATAAGTTGCAATATTTGTGAAAACCCATATAAATGTTTAGCAATTTGTTTTCTAAATTAATGTTGGTAGTTCCCGAGGACTAGTATAATTTTATGATAATAGGAATTTGAATGATATCAGTGTTTTAAGGAAAGTAATAAACTAAGTTTAGTATTATTGATTTTATGTGTTTACTTGAATTTTCTGATAACACAACATAGATTTCACCAGTAGCAAGGCTCTTCGGGTTATTGAAACGAAACTAAAAATTAAATCACAACGCAATGCCTAATTTGTTTGGTCAACTACTATTTTACAACTAGTATTTAACAACGTCTGGAATCACGAAGTTGTCTCGATGATAGAAAAGGGTCATAAATGAAAAATTTTAACAAGCGCTAGTCCAGAAGGTCTATGTAGACTTCGCCAGCCACAAACAAAACAAAAAAACAAAAAAAAACAAAAAAAAAAGAAACAAAATCTGAAAAGTTTCAAATTTTAAATTACGTGGAAACGGACGTTTTTTAAACATTTTGTGTGTTACCTTTATTTACTCAATATCATGTTCTTCGCATAAAATTCAGTTCAAGAGCAATATCGCAAAATAATTTTAAATTGAGCATATCTTTAGAGTTTCCGATACACAGTCTCACGAACTGGCGATAAAAATACTTTTTCTGTACATTGCTCGTATTGAAATCCTTGAGTTTATTAATCGAAAATTCGTTAAAGTTTACAAAATCTGAAATCGATAATAAAACAAATTCCAAATTTCAAACTTGGGCTTCCAGATGCCAGTGTTCCCAGTAGGATTACGTCAATCAAGATTTGATGGCTTTAGGTACCGTTGTTTTATCACCATGCGAGAAACATACATAAATTTATGCAGATTCTTCATTACTTAATTTCTTCAAACAAATACAGGGCGATAATTTTTGGTGGCAACAATTTGAACAGTGAAAGGGACATTCAGAGTGATTCGATGGAAAATCGCAAAACGAAAACAATAGTCCTTTGGGCCTTTGGACAAAGCCCCTTTGGACTAATAAATAACTATCATCATTAATGAATGTTGTCATGAACAGTTAAGAGCTGTAGTTGATACATCTGATCTATTAAATGCACTGAAATACTTTATTTTATGTCCTTTATGTTTTACCACAGTGGAATTCGAACCAAATGCGTCCATGCACACAGCACATCATATGATGATCTTTGGCTGTGACCTGCCAGGACAGATGCAGGCAGATAACCCCAGACTGGTATGGGATTGTGGACAGATGGGAGGTCAGCGTTCTGGTTACCTGCGAGGATCAGCCTGTTCCAGTGGGTTCCAGGTCATCTATGCCTGGGCTAAAGATGCACCACCTCTCGAGCTACCTAACGGTAAGAGATTGTATGCAGTTTAACTATGAGATAGATGATGAAAGAAGAGAATATTGTTATTTTCACTTCTGTGTAACTTCAAAAATCTTGAAAGAAATGCACGTGGGCAAAGAAAAAGGGGGGACAGTTCTACATCTCCCGTTCTACTGGGGCCGATTGACGAAATTCAAGTTGCGTTGTTCATGTCTCGAAAACGAGACTTAGGATATATATTAGATTTATGTGTAGCATTGTTCTAACACACGTATTTTGACACAAAATCAGACATTTTCTGAAATGACATGCCAATGTTTTTCTATATTTGGAATCTACGGCTCAAATTATACCTAAATATTAAGTTTTGTAAAATTTGCTGCGAAATTTACGGAGAAATTAAAAATTTTATCTTGGCGAAATTTTTCAGTTAGCGACAAGAATAATTTACTTGGCGAACTTCTTACTTTTTAGCAACCTATTTTCCTTCCTTCCTTATTTATTTACAATGCTATCATTACTCTCATTGTAGACGAGCGGAAAAAAAAGCCATCATTTATACTTTCAAATAATTTTAACAAAGTACGTAAACCACATTTGGCGTTATTATCGCTTATCCTAAGTAATATTATAAATGCGAATGTGAGTTCGTTTGTTTGTTTGTTTCAAGCCTTAATTACTTAACTGATCATCATGAAATTTTCAAGAAATATATTAATACATTAGAAAAGGTTATAGGCTATAAACTGTAACTAATCTGTTGAAACGCAAACTATCTAATAGGTTTTATAGCTTAAAATGATTGTCGTTGTATAAACATTAAGCGTTGAAAGTTTCATAACCATAAGTTAAACGACGTAAAAGTTTGTCTGCGCGTGCAGGTGCGTGGCTTAAACCACGCAAACATAAAATGTTTGATCTTTTGAATGCTATAGACTTTTTGAAATCTTGGTAATAAAAATCATTTATTTTTATAGCGAGATAGCTTAATAAAGCATGTTTTTCTGTTTTCTAAATTGTATTTTGTTTTAGAATTTTTTAGTAAAACAAAAAAAAAAAAAAAAAAATAAAACATAAGATTGCAATGTTTGATATACCCAAATCGGATTTTTAAAATTACGCAGAATAGCGTCTTAGCGACATCAATATGCATTTCTTTTTATCTCAATGAAGAAGGGCAGTATTTACTGAAATTTTACGCGGAGTGTATTTTTAAGTTTTAAAATGAGAAATAGTAACTAAAATTTTATCCTGATTATCCTGGTCAGGCAATAAGAAAAAAAAATCAAATTATTTTCTTTTCTTTTCAATAGCCTTTGAAACTTATTTAAGAACATCAACGCGAGCGAAGCCGTGGGTAAATGCTAGTAACAAATATTCAAATTTCAAAACGCGCCAATATGTAAATTCATATATATCTTAGAAAAGTTTTAATAAAAAAATCTAAATTTTTGCAGGTGTGCCTAGAAATACATCTATTTTGGGATGACATTAAAAATTTTATAAGTTATTATTCAATTTTTTTTCAAAAGTTTTTAAAAATTATTCAAAAAATACAAATTTTAAAAATAAATCATAAAATATGGGCGAATTTTATTTGGAATGAGCCTAAATTTCGAAATGTGAAAAGAAGAATCAAATAAGTTTAACAAAAAAAAAAAACAGATATTAACAAATATATACCAAATTCAATTAACATTGAGGGGCTAAAATTTTGAACGCTAATTTTTTAAAAACTACTCTTGCGATTTTAACGAAATTTGGCAGTTTGGCATAATTTGAGTCATAAGATCGAAATATGGTAAAGAATTAGCATGTTATTTCAGAAAAAGTTCGATTTTGTGTCAAAATACCTATATGAGAACAATGCCATAAAAAAATCTCATACATATCGTAAGTCGCGCTTTCAAAACATGAAAAACACGCAATTTGAATTTCGTCAATCGGCCCACTAGAACGGGAGATATAGAAGTCTCCTTTTTTTTCCTTCCAGCAGTGTACACACCTAAATGTAATAGCAGTACCATATACAAAATTTCAACATTGTACTCCTTATCTTTTTTAAGTTATGCTGAGTGCATACATCTACATACGTCAAGGAAAAGTCCCTTTTGAACCATTTTAAATCCATTTTGCAATAAGTTTTTTTTTTTTAAAGAAACAGAGTCTTTTATTCTGTGCGCACGTATTGAACTCATGTAAGAAAAATCGTCCAAATGGATTCGGTCAAAATGGATTTTTACTTTCGGATATGACACCCAAAATTTTTCGCTGTTACAATACTTCCTTTGCTTCGTCGAAGTATAAAGAAGATTAAAATTGGAATGAGAATTGTGGTTTTAATGAAGCACTTGCATATGTAAACAAAGTCTTAGTAAATAAGCCAGTAATTAAACGTAGCTTTCAGATTTGTATTTTTAGAGAAGCTAAATTTAATATCCGTCGAGCTTAGTAAACTACCCAGCGAGTTATCACTCTAGTAATGAAGCAAATGATAGAATTTTACGTAAGTTGAATTAACCTTTTTTATTTAACTCTTGAAATTAACAGAAGGCACTGGTTGTATTAGAGACAAAGTCTTCCACTTGCAAGTATTTAAAATACCATAAAGTTAAACGCAAATTTAAGTTAATGTAGTCTCAACCTACAATCAAACTTATCTACTTAGGCTGGTTCAAGCTATTAGCGGCGAACTTTAAAGACGGCTAGCGAAATGGCTGAAGCCAGAATAAACTTCAGCCAAGCTGGTGATAAGACGTAAATGCAAACAAGACTGACTGCCAGAAATTCTAAAGCATTCAAACTCTCGGCTTAAGCACTCTGTAACTAATTTGAATTCTAGTGAGTGCTACAGAAAGGAGAAATTGTAGTAAAGTTTTAAATCATAATAAATGGTTAATTAACATAAGATCCTACAAGATCAAATTTAATATCACATCATATACAAGAATATCAACATGATTATAATTACCTTTGCAAAAGAAAAAGTGAAAATGTAAGTAAATTTGATTATTATTTTAAGTAAACCATACTTCAAAAATTATTTTTCTTGTCGTTCACTTGAAATATCTAGAGTTTATTTTTATGGAACCTAGCGCCAGTTACATTTATATAGGACCATTTTGAGCATCTATCTTTTCGGTTAAATATGCATACCTCTGCATAATAATTAGCACGTTAAATAAAATAAATTGTGATAAAATTAAGTACTTTCTATGCATATTCAAATTAATGAATTTGACTTAAAGAATTTTTCTTCTTGAAAAATGGAGCCGTTTTAAATGATTACTGCAAAGCATAAAAATCTATCTTCCTGAGGGAAGAACAACTTTCATAGACATCTTGCTAAGTAAAACCTAGTTTATAATTTCGAGGCAACATTGAAAACATCCGTGCTGAAAAATGAAGAGCACACTC
>KK120982.1:92202-109323 GCA_000611955.2 Stegodyphus mimosarum | reverse complement strand
ACGTCTTTAAACTAAAATTAATGCAAAAAATGAGGCTGTATTTTGCTAATTATGGATATATGATATGGGCACAGAAATTACTAAATGCGTTTGAATACCAATAAGTACACTGCGAAAAAAAAGGAACAGTTCTATATCTCCCGTTCTACTGGGCCGATTGATAAAATTCAGCTTACGTTTTTCATGTCTCGAAAGCGTGACTTAGAATACCTATTATAAATATATATATATATATATATATTTATAGCAGTGTTTTAATATAGGTATTTTGACACAAAATCGGTTTTTTTCTGAAATGACATACCAATTTTTTTCCATATTTCGATTCTATGACTCAAATTATGCCAAACTGCCAAATTTTGTAAAAACCGCAGGAGTAGTGTTTTAAAAAAAGTGGCTGTCAAAATTTTCGCTCCTCAATGTTAATTGAATTTGACATATATTTATCCTTATCTCTTTTTTTTTATTAAACTTACTTGATTCCTTCCTCTAGAATTCGAAATTTGGACTTAATCCAAATATAATCGCACATTTTCTATGATTTATTTTAAAAATTGTTTATGTATGATGTATTTTTAAATAATTTTTATAAATTATTTTATAAATATATAACACTTCTGTATTATAACCTACAAAATTCTTAATATCTTCTTAAAGTAGATGCACTTCTAGGCACACTTGCAAAACATTAGCGTTTTTTTATTCAAAATTTCCTAAGATATACGTGAATTTACACATTGGCTTGTTTTGAAATCTGGTATATTCGTTACAAGCGATAATATTACCAAATGCGGTTTACACATTTTGTTAAAATTATTTGAAAGTAATGAACGTGACTTTTTTTCCGCTCGTATACAATAAAAAAGGAAAGGAAACTAGGTTGCTATAAATTAAGTTCGTCAAGTGAATTATTCTTCGCACAAACTGAAAAAAATGCGCCAATATAAATTTTTAAATTTCTTCATAAATTTCGTGCCAAATTTTACAAAATTTAGTATTTAGCATAATTTGAGTCGTAGGCTCGAAATATGAAAAAAAAATGGCATGTCATTTCAGAAAAAGTCCGATTTTGCGTCAAAATACCTATATTAGAACAACCCTATATATAAATCTAATATATATCCTAAGTCGCGCTTTCGAGACATGAAAAACGCAATTTGAGTTTCGTCAATCGATCCAGTAGAACGGGAGACATAGAACTGTCCCATTTTTATTTTTTTTCGCAGTGTACATGTATATATATATTTTATATTCCTGAATGGATGAAAAAAGTTAAATTATGATGGCTTTAGTAACGAATAAGTTCTTGGAAAGTAAGTAATGGGAAATACTTACATAACTCATCATATTGTGGTAAAGCCAGTAGGATAATTAAGTTTTTATCAGATCAGGAAATGCGAAAATAAACTATGCCCTCGCAGGATTTGAAGTCTACAAATAGCTGTAAGTGCTGCACCATCAGAGCACATAGTGAGGAAAGCGAAGTTTTCTCATAAATGTTCGAAAAACACTGCACAGTAATGCATAGTAATGCTAACATAGTAATGTTTTCCAAATTATTTGCTCCCCTCTTAAATTCTAATAAAAGAAATCTGTCACAAACTCATAATCATTCAAGTGTCAAAAAAAGTTTCAGAGTTAGCGTTTTTTTAATGCTGCTTCTGTATTTATTAAGGTTTCTATTTTTTTATACCTGCTATTATTCTTTGTTTTATCTTTAGGGGTTGGCTTTAGAGTTGGTAATAGTAGTGGAATCAATTATTTAATACTTCAAGTCCATTATGCTGATGTTGATAAATTTTTAAGTGAGTATAAAAAACCTTTTGCTTCTTTTACTGATTTATGTAAGTTATTAAAATAATTGTACAAAATGCTTATATTTTTTAGATCCCACATTTTTACACTTTGTAACACTCTCGATATTGTTATGCTATTCCTATTAAAATGTGTTATCATGTTGCAAATATTTCTTTGTTTTGTGAAATTAAAATATCTGATGTGGACAACAGATTAATACCTTGTACGGCCTATCAAATTATATACATTTTTTTCTGCACTTCATTTAAATTTATTTCCTCGAAAATGCAGTTCTCACTTCGCAGAAAGGAAAAACACATAAATCTCAAAGCATCGCCATTAAATTTATAAAACACAGAAAAATCTAAAACACCAAATGCGAAGAAAAACAGTCAAAAGAACAATTTTTACAGATAAAATAAGAATTTTTACGTAGAAACAAGCAACTCTGCTAGTGGGCGGGAACACAAAAGTGAACGTCAAATTTTGGATCTACTGCACAAAAAGACACGACAGTAAAGTTAGTGCACCAATAGACTTAATTCACTAGTCTACTAAGAGTTTCATATGTAAACAAATGGCGGCCTCGTTAAACCTATTGCTGCATAAACTTTTAAATTGTTGATAATTCTACAACTACTACACGCACATTAACAAAACGCATAAAAACCTTAACCGGACTATAAGAACGACATGATTCAACCACTTTAAAAGAAAATGCATAATGTACCAACATATAAGAATAAAAAAAACTGAGCTCAAACATCGAGGGAATATACACTGCCTTCCAAAAGTTAAGGAACAGAATGTTTTTCAAAGCTTACCATTACAAATGTCAGTAACGTTTAAATTCACAGTTCACATACATGACTGTAACGGAGTTTAAGAAAATATCTACAAAAACAACAGCTACCACTTTTATTTTATATTTTTATTTACCACTTTTATTTTATAGAAATGAATACTTAGTTAGGAACAATAGGAGTTGGAGAAAAATGCAAAAATTGTAATTTTTTTCACGAGTTAATCTTCAGCTGTTATTACAATTTCGTGGGCAATATCCAGGAGAGTTTATCAATGTCCAGGAGAAGCGTTTTGCCCGATTCGTTGAGGTGGCAGGCGATCGGATGGGTGGATATGGGAATGTCACAAACTGACGCTGTTAGGCGTCTCAATGCCTCTCGTAGTGTGGTCCACCGACTATGGAAGCAGTTTGAATCTGAGGATTCTGTGTCTAGAAGACGTGTTCCAAGCAAACCTAGAGTTACAACACCTGCGAGAGACTGTTATTTAGCTCTTTTGGCCCGAAGGAGGAGTAACATTAATGTACCTCAGCTCATGGCAGATCATTTAGTGGCAACAGGAACAAGAATCTCAGCTACTACAGTGCGCAGACACCTGCACAATTCAGGTCTGGTCTGTGTGCAAGATAACCAGTTGTTTGTGTCCCCTTGACCAGAGTACCCAGAAGTGCCCGTTTATGTTGGACAAGAGAACACGTCTCCTAGATCAGTCAACAATGGGCGTCTGTTCTCTTCACAGACGAGTCCAGGTTCACACTGGCGAGTGATTCAGGTCGTCAGCTGATCTGGAGGGAACAACGCACCAGATACAATCAATCCCACATTGTGGAAAGACACAGTTACAGAAGTGCTAGAATAATGCTTTGGACTGGTATCCCTCTAGGTGACCACACTGATCTGCACATGTTCCATGGAGGAGCTCTGACCGGTGTGAGATATCACGACGAGATCCTTGATTAATATATCCGCCCATATTGGTCCTGGATTTTTTCTGGTGGACGACAGTGCGCGCCCGCACCGAGCTTGGGTTGCTGAAGAATATATTAAGGGTGGCCAGCTCAATCTGGAAGAGCCAGCTCAAACCCCAGATCTGAATCCAATATAGCATCTTTGGGACTACTTTGGGAGACAGGTTACTGCTTTAAGTCCTCCTCAAAGGTCGTTAGATGAGCTTGACCAAGGATTACTCTATGTCTGGTCATTGCTTCCCATTTCACTAACCGACAACTAAATTGGCAGCATGGAATTTCGCTTTCGCCAATGTATTACACCTAGGGGTGGACACATTCCTTATCAGAACCCTTTTTTTCGCAATGTTACCACCCAAAACCTGTGATATACTGTTCCTCCAAGATTCGACTTCTCTGCCAAGCGTGCAGTTTTTTGTTGTAATTCATGTTTGTATTGAAACATTCTATGTTGCATTCATTAAAGCACTGTTTAGTGAGCATGTCCTGTAAATTTCTTGTTTCTGTGTTGCTTCATTCTCAAATTAGACAAAAAAACATGCTGTTCCTTAATTTTGGAGGACAGTGTATGTGTATGTATATATATATATATATATATATGTATAAATATATATGTAAATATATATATATGTAAAATAAAGAATATGTAAAAGATTAAAT
Source organism: Stegodyphus mimosarum (assembly GCA_000611955.2). NCBI lineage: Eukaryota > Metazoa > Arthropoda > Arachnida > Araneae > Eresidae > Stegodyphus > Stegodyphus mimosarum. The sequence continues at coordinate 105,095 of KK120982.1, read as the reverse complement.
TAGTAACTTAAATTTCTCCTCTGAATTCTAAAAATAGTAACCTCTCTCGCAATGCGTCATTTCGAGATTAATCCATGTCATATGACACTTAGATAATTCTGATAATGTAGATGGAACTAAAAGTCGAACAGCCAATAGTAATATTATAGCAATATTAACTATGCAATCAAAATGCACTAAGAACCAAAACTAACTCAGTCTGAATTAAGATTTCACCCTGAACGTAAAGCACTTGCTCGCTACCCTTCGGCCTAGTTGGACTGCTGTCTACTGCTTTCTTCTTTCCGCAAAGTTATCAAAAATGTAAACCTCTTGAAATAATAGCAAATAATGTGTCAAGTTGATAAAACAAGAGCATGAGTTGCTAGAAGAATGGGTACAATGTGAAGGACGAGGAGGAACTTCCAAAAAACAGAGGCTTGAAGGCAAGAATCCAGACGTGGATGGGGCCCTTAATGAATGGTTTGTCATTACTACTGGATGAGCTGTGCGAGTAAGCGGCTCAATGTTAAAATGCAAAGCAGGAGAACTCGCTAAAAAGCTGAGACACGATGACTTTAAAGCGACAGATGGTTGGTTGTCTCGATCGAAATCTAGACATGACATAAAATTCAAGAAAGCACATGGCGAGAAAGAAAGTGCTGATAGTGCAGGTGTTGAAGAATGGAAATGAACAAAACTGCCAGAGCTTCTTGAAAATTTTTCAGCAGATGATATATACAATGCTGATGAAAATGGGTTGTATTATCGTGCTACACCGGACGGCTCGTTAAGTTACAAACATGTTGCACTCTCTGGCTCCAAAAATTCGATGGATCACGTAACTGTCTTGTGCTGCTCAAACATGTCAGGAACGGACAATAGGAAAAAGCATTAAGCCTCGCTGCTTTAAAAGATTTAGGATGGACAGTTTACCAGTTGTGTATCATGCGAACAGAAATGGGTGGATGACCTCTGAACTTTTTAAAGAATGGCTGAAGGATTCGAACAGAGAGCTACAACGCTAGTCGAGAAAAGTGCTGCTTCTTCTTGACAATTGTGCAGCACATCCTCATTTAGATTGCGTGAAGAACATTCAACTGGAATTCCTACCTCCCACGACCACAGCTTTGGTCCAGCCAATAGACATGGGCATCATCAAAAATTTGAAGACCTTTTATCGTGCAAGGTTGGTTAATTACATTCTTGAAGCAATTGAAGAAAGTTTGCTGACCTCATCGTCGAAAGACAGCGAAGTCAGTGCAAAGATCAACATCTTACAAGCAACTCCATTTGTGGCCGACAGCTGGCGAAAAGTGAGCAATCAGACAATTCAGAACTGTTTTTCTCACAGTGGCTTTAAGCACTTGGCTTTGGAAATGGATGTGGACATGCTCATTGAAAGTGAAAATGTTGACGCACATGTGGAACTTCAACAGGTACAAAATTGGGAAGAATTTTTATCCATCGACAACGAGCTTCAATGCTACGATGAAAATGAAGATTACGACGCTGCAGTCGTTGCTCGAGTTGCAGCAAAACACACGACAGCATCGGACGACCAAGAAAGGGATGATCATGATGCCGCTAATAAGATGGTGCAAGTGACAACACAGGATGCGAGGAAATGCATTGAAATTTTGCGTCGGTATTTCATGCAGGAGAGAAATGAAGGCAGTCCCATTGCTGCGTTAGATGTTTGTGGCGATTTCGTTCACGTGCAATCCATCAAGCGAACGCGTCAGAACACATTTAACAAGTTGTTCAAATGTTGACTGGAACTTGGTAAGAACTTGTTTTATTGTGCTTCGCATGCTGAGTATCGTGGAGATTGTTTCTTAGAATTCGATTATAAATTAATTTTATCAATGAAAAAAGTTCGACTGTAGTTCTTATTTGTACATGTATGTTCGCCATACGTGTGTACCGCATAATAAAGGTCATAATTACATTTTAGTATATGATTTACATTGTTTATTACACAAAGCACGTCCCGTCTTACAACATAGGACATGTTCGTGTAATCTAACCAGACGCTTATTAGGGCCAAAATCATTGCTTTCCGATGTGCTCCGATTAACCGGAATCGACTGTACTCCAAAAGGGCTCTCATCTGCCGAAGAAGAAATCTTCTTAGATTTCACGTCAAGTGGCAAAATCAAACGGCAATTTAACAATAAATCATTCTTTGAATTTTGGGCAAGGGTGGATAATGAATTTTCCGCACTGAAAACGAAAGCATTTCGTATCCTATTACTATTTCCGACATCGTACCTTTCTGAATCCGGATTTTCTGCGGCGGCTGTTCTGAAGGGAAAAAATATATATAGATCTTAGTTAAACATAGAAAAAGAACTTACAGTGAAAATTTTCAATATTAAACCTTGCTTTGAAAGACACATGGGAATCATCTGTAATTAATAAACTTGTTCTTAATTTAGAATTGATAAATTAATTATCGAATTACACTGTACAGTACTGATACCTTTTTACGTACATAGTATCAGTGTGAATGCATATTTTATTTTTTATTATGTCAGAATGTATTTTGCTTTGCTCCCTTTCGGTAAGTTAATAATTTTTAAATAAGCTTTTATTTTCGCCTTGTCGATATGCTTGCGTCCCCCACACAGGGTTATCACGCCCCCGATTTTGAGAATCGCTGGCTTACTGCATTTCTACGACCTTTGCTGTTACGATTTGGGTAACAGCAAAGACAAAGGTCGTAGAAATACAGTAAATACCTACTTTATTTCAAAGAAATGTTTGGTAGATTTGAAGTAGCCGTTGTAATTCTTAGTTTAGTATGTCAGTTTGCTATTGGTTACTTTATGGTAAAGTTAAAAGCGAATCTGTTATAAAGGTTGTACTCTTCGTATTCTCATTATACAAAAATAAGATCATTTATCAGAAACATCTACTCAGGGAAATGTTAATAAATCAAAATGTTTAGATGTTAACAATTCGAAATGTGACGTTTTTCACTTATTCTGCTTCACCTCCTGTTTTCGAATATTACAGATGGAGGGACAGATAATTCTGGTATAATTATTTCTCTACTGCCCGGAACAACTAATAAGTAAGTATTTCTCATTTATTCAATTTTAATTCTACCTTAAATGCAAGTCATACTCAGAGAATATTTGAAACGTCTTTATAATAATGAGAACAGATTGATTAACTAACATTTAAAATTTTAATTTATTTGATTGCGAATACAAATTTGCAACTTCAGTATATTTTACAAGAAGTAGAACAGAAAAGATCAGCATACTTGGAAGGACCAAGTATTATGAACATTTGGTATGTGTAATACGAAACGAATCAGAAAAGAAATAATTACGATCCCAGAACAGTGAAATAATTTATTTAGATCAAGGATCCAAAAAGGTGGAAAACCGTATGTTGCAATATTGCCCCTAGTTTGGATACAAAGGCTCACCAGTTGTAGTGACACGCATAAAATTCATGGATGGCGTGTTAACGGACAAGGGACCAAATATGGGTCATTTGATTGGTTAGTTTCTGGATAGGATAATGTAATGCCCATCATGCATGTAGTCACAAAAATGATCGGCGTATGTGATCGAGTAAGTTACGAGAGATTATGGAGAAAGCTCTGAAAAAAGTGCCTTAAAAATGTCATAATGATGATGTAATAACAAAGGAAAAACTAGTTTTAGAATAATATGAACGTAGTGTAGTTATTCCAGAAGACATCGGAGAACATCTGTCTATTGTGGGACATGGTTTCCCAAGCGTCATTCAGGTATGGACGAAGTATGTTTTTTCACCCTAAAGTATGATAGCTGAGAACTATCTTAGCTAGGTTAATTACGATAGCCACTACGGTAAACAGAGCTAACGATATTCTACATTGGGTAGTAAGCGAGGGTATTATGGTTTCAGAATGTGATCCGAAATTGTAGGAGATATTATACGGTCACAAAGATGGAAGCGATGATCGGTACTCTACATTTCACAAGTGTTGCATTATCTATCGTTCCCTTGGTCATCCGATGAGTGCAGTTCACTAGAACGGTATCTACCGTAAACTACTGGCACAAGAACTGTCAAATTCCTATTTTGCTTCACTCCATGTGCCAGGTGGTAGGTCAAGTAACCTGTCTAGTCACCAAAGAAATAATTCAACATGTAAAGGTGTCCTTATAGCTCGTAGGTATCCATATATTCACAAACTGCCTTAGTCATCAAAAATATCCTTCCTCTGCGACCGTCAAATTACATTGTCCAGAAAAAAATCAACGAATAAACAAATTTTGCTTTAGAAGAATGCCCTGAATATGATGATGCTTTAAAATTATATGTTAATTATAAAAATGCACGTTAATGCGTCAAAAACAAAACAAGCGAACAAAATATTAGATTCCTTTCTTTAGAATGGTTCAATCTGTTAGTTAGGTTTTGATTGATGCAACAGCCAGGAATTGGTTACATAATGCTTATGAAAATTTTTGTGGAAACCAATACATCTCTATGAAAATTCTTGTAGAACTCAATAGGAACTTCTATATAGCTCTTTCAACCTCTATAAAACATTTCAGTAAGACAAGATACATAAATCTTGAAAAGAAATAGTTATTGTAGCAATTAATGCGAAAATGGGTACGATGAAAAATTTGAATAACTTTAAACGAGACATATGCGGGATTTGAAGAGAACTTTGTTTTATCATTTTTGAAACGGATAATGCTTTATACTTTTCATGTGCAATCATAGCTCGAGTACTTAGAGAGTGCAGTTGAACAAAAAATCTTCAGGCAATAAAACTAGTTCTGGTTGGAAGGGCAATTAAATGAAAGAGCTGAAAGTCGGCTGTCTCTAGGAATCGTCCGCAGTAACAATACGACAAAATGCTGATTGCAAATCCAGGTACATCATAAAGCATATTCGAACAACAATGTTACGGAATTTGCATTTTTAGCAGGAGAATGTCAAAGATGCGTCTGCTGTCATTGATAAACAAAAATCATGGTTGATCTGGGCTCATTAGCACCAAAACTTTACACTCGATTACTGGGAAAAAGTTGCTTATTCCAATGAATCTCGTTTAGAGTTTCATAAGATAGATGGCAAAATACGAGAGTGGATAAAAAAAAAGCTTAAAACGGTGATAAAAAATTATTTATTGGCATAGACAGAAAATACAAAACTGGATTAAGAGGCATACTTGCCTATCATTTCTTCACATAATCACCAAATCTGTTCAGGCATTCAGATGTAACTACATCCCAGATAAATGTTCTTTCAATTTCTGAAAAAGAAAATAGTCACTGGTTTCTGAACCTGGGCTATACGGGGAAGGGTGATTTCAGACTTCCTACTTTTGCAACAATTCTTGAGTTTGGCGACCAATATGGAACTGGATATTGCCATGCAGGAGGATAAACATACCAGAGCACTTGCGTCGGATGGCTTCACGTAACGTTGCCTAAGTAGCACAGTAATGATAGGCCGGTAACGGTACGGCCATACTGCAGGTACTCGATCATCAGATGTAAAGGTACAAGATACCAGACGTAACGGTACGGCCGTACTCCACATACTCGATCAGGACAACGAATCACGGTTTTCACCTCCAACTGAAACCACTTTTCTAAACGTGAAGGGTCTGTGAACTTACTCTACCTTCCAGCACAACCACTACTACATGTAAGTAGTGCCACCTGCCTACACTCTGCAGATAAAGTATTTTCTCCAGAATAATTACTTTTCAAATACTGATGTATGTCACCTTTTCTTTTGGATCCATCAAAACTGTAGTTACTATGTGTTACTGTAGTTACTATGCGTTACTGTAGTTACTACATATTACTGTAGTTACCATTAGTATGTAAACTGTAGTTTCTATTAGTATGTAAACTGTAGTTACTATTAGTATGCAAATTCTAGTTACAAAACGTTTTCAATTTTTTACTATTTTGCCAGGAGGTTTTTAATTTTATATTTTCTTGGAAGTTTGTTATATTGTTTGTTTAAACGGAAAAAAAACATTTTGATCTTTCCGACAAATATTGAATACTGAGAAAAGTTCTGAAAGTCACTTAATTCGAACTGATTTTGTTCACATCTCTTCACTTGACGAATTTTATAGACTAAACATTCCAGTGGTGTATTCTTGCTCTTTTTTATCCAGAATTAGTTTCTTCCTACCACTCTTCTGTTGCCTGCTTTTAAGTCACAATATCTTTAATATCTTGATCTCATAAAAACACCCACATGCTTCATCATTCTTGTATTTTTGCAGCTGCTTTTCAATACTTTTTATTTTCTTATTCGAAGTAAAGGTAGTTTTGCAATCGCGAAAACTTTCTGGTGTCATACTTCAGCGAAAATATCCATTTTGACTACTTTCGAATCCATTTGAACAATGTTTTGGGGTAACATCTTCACATACAGACAGAATAAAGGACTCTTTTTTCCACAAACGATTATAAAATGGATACAGAAAAGATTTATTTTGTGACGTCTGCACGTACGTATCTATCTCGCATAACTCAAAAACGACTAGCCGAAGAATGATAAAATTCTGTACACGCGGCTCTAACATGTAGTTGTTATAGCAGTCCCATATATAGAATTGTTGTTCCCAACTCCCTTTTTGGTTGTAATCTATCTCATTAAATATACATGTTATATATGCATATCTATACATGTTAGAAAGATGTTGAAAAAGATCTATACATGTTGTATATAGGTACAGATTTTGTAACTTTTATATGTTGGTAAATTCTGCATTTTTGTTGCTTTAAAAGTGATTGAAATATGCTGTTCCTACCTTTTGTAATGCTTTTATGCCTTCAGCTAATCCGCATGCAATAGTTGTAGAATTATGAACAATTTAAAAGTGGCTCTAGACCTAACAAGGTTGCTGTTTGTTCACATTTCAAACTTAGTAGAGTAGTGAATTAAGTCAGTTGCTGCACCAAATCCACTGTCTTTTTGCACAGTGGGACAAATGTTAAGTTTCAGTTTTATGCTTCGAAACTTTTGTTCTCTTACTCGCTGGACGAATTGCTTAGATTTGCGCAGAAAACGCTTAATTTTAACTGTAAAAACTGATTTTTTTTAACTGCTTTCAGTTTTGTTTGGTGTTTTAGATTTTCCTTCATTTTACATTTTTTAATGAGGATGTTTTGAGATTTATGTACTTTTGTTTTGCCGAGAAGTGGAAACTGAATTGATTGAATAAGTAATACATCCCCAGTGAAACTGGAAGAAATAAGTTTAAATGAGTTGCAGCAAAAAAATGTGTACAATTTAATAGGCCGTAAAAGGAAGTCATGTGGTGTCCACATCAGATATTTTTTCATTTACATATTGAACTTGTGGAATTATCATAACCCCGTGCTACTATTTCTTCTCTGTCAGACTCTTATTCCTTTCATTTTCTCAGAGATTTTTTTTTTCAGTTATGAACTTTTAAAAATCATTAGGGGCCTTAGCAAAGTAATTCACTGCAAAGGCATGCTGTGATCAAAAACCACGAAATCGTTCTAAAAACACTCTAAAATTCAAAATTCTAAAAGCTTCAAATATCAGTCACAGGAAATTTTCCGTCCGAAGACGTTGCAGAGATAATCTGCAAAATAATAATCCATACGCGTATAATTGGGAACTCAAGGTACTTCTCGTTTTGTTCTAGGGTGACAAAACCTGCAGGTGTCTACGTCCTTTCAACCTATGGAAGAATTCGAGCTGGCGAGGAAGGTAAGAATGAATATACATTAACAAAAGTATGGATCTTTTTTTTATTACGTACACTAGTTCCGAAGATTGTGCAAATAGTTTAAGAAATATGTGCTTTTTAAGATTTGATTTTACGTTGTTATTTTTAAATAAAATACAGTCGAACCGCACTATAACCAACTACCTAATATAATGAAAAAACCGTTTGAAAAAACCGTCCAGTTTTCCTATACATCTAGTGCTATTTTATACTGTTAGAGAGAATTTGCAAGAGTAATAAAATCGGAAATAACGAACTATATCGATATCTTCGATTTGAACGTTTTTGCATATTTCATATTTTTTCCAGAATATCTTCAGGTTTAACGAAAAGTAACTAACCGTTAAAATTATCCATATTTAAGATATCAGGATCCATATTTCGTTTACATTCCATGCGCAAAGAAAATCACCTTTATGCTATTTTCTTTTATCTTCACCTGCACTTTTCTCTATATTCTAAACAAAGCCTCTGCAAGGCAGATATGCCTTGCAGAGTTACGCTATAATGGAACAATTTATGCTATAATGGAAAATTTTCGCTATTCGAAGAAAAAGAAAGTATTGAGTCTAATGAGCTTGAGGTTTTACAGTTGATTCTCCTCTTAGGGAATGAAGTTTTTATCCTTATCGATTTGTTTTGTTTGAGCATAAATGCTCTCCAACTTCTATCTTCTGTATAGCTGTTATATATTCTTTAAGTATTTTGCAAAATAAAAAAATATTTTTATAAAAGTTATTGAACCTTTGTATTGCAAACATACTTATCTTGGGAAAGAAATGATATTGTCTCATTGGACATTGCATGAGACATATAAATGACGAAATTATCTTCATTTTTCATATTTTCCGCAAGAGCAAAATTATCACATACTCCTTGAATTAAGTCTCTGCACTCGTTTCCGTGTCGAAAACTCATCCATGTACGAGCTGTAAATGTAGAAAAAGGAACATTATTCGAAAAATACAAAATGGATACAACCAACTCAATGTTGGTCAGAAATCTAATTTAATCCTATCCACAGTTGCTACCATATGAAAAAATGGAAACTCTATATCTAATTGTTGCTCAATTAAAAAATGTAGATAGGAGGAAAAAATTGAGAAAAAAGGAGCATAAGAATGTTGAAGAAGCCTTGATGAAATGACTCAGCGATCAAAGAAGCCATAATTTGCTAATGCCTGGACAAAAGCTCTAAACAAATGGCAATGAATTTGCCATTCGCTGTAGAGATACTGAAAACGAAAGAACAATAAATTTAATAATTGCGCGTAATAATAACTGTATTAAATCTTTATACTATTTTTTAATTAGAATTTATTATTAACTTCTTTTGGTATATTGGCAGCGTTAATCAGTTTTTCTTTTGCCTTCATTATTCAATTTTTACATATTTTTCTGAAATAATTCATTTGTTTTAGCAAACCAAACTTTCTTAAGATTCATTATAGAGGAATTCGGCTGTAATATTAAGAAGCAACTGTAAAAATAAAACTAAGACTTGTAAATCTTAGGACACTATTTCATTTTAGAACTGATACACTCAACCAAAATACTAAAAAAAAAAAAAAAAACTGAGAGGGTTCGAATTTTAACGATCTCCCTCCCAGGAAGGCTATTTTAAAGTTTAATATGGTTTATCGATAGAGGCTATCGATGATAGAGATGGCCCAGATGGAATAGTGAAACGTTATATGGGACATTAGGAGAATATGCGTTTAGACTAACAAGGAAACATTATATATCTTCTGTATATTTAAAAAGTGAAAAAAAATATGGAATGTAACTTTAAAAAAATATTATATTGTCTTAATTAGATATACCATAAATTAAATACTATTTAATTTAAATCAGTCAAGTTAAAAAGTAAACAAACAATGTTTCTAAGAGCTGCATATATTGCCGTGTTTCATATTGAATGGGACAAAAAAATAGCATGTCCGTGAACGCTGTAATTACTTCATTTTGATAAATCAAATTTGCAGTCAAACTATAATTATTCATGTCTCTATAGATATTCTATGTGTGCCCCTCTGGTGACACAGCAAATATCTGTGCGGTAATCAACTTCCTGCCACACTCGTGATAGAATATCCTTTGTTAAGAATTCGAGCGCCTCAGTTATTCGCTGCTTCAGTTGCTGTGAGTCCTGAGGAAATAGAGGCACAAACACTTTGTCTTTAACAAAACTCCATAGGAAAAATTACAAGGGGTTAGATCTGGGGATTTCTGTCAAAAGATATACCATTACTTCCAAAAAAGTAATGATATATCTTTTGACTCTGCACTATCAACCCAGCGATGGGGTAGACTATCATTCAGGTGCTGGCACACGTTTTCATGCCAGCGTGGTGAAGCACTGTCTTGCTGCAGAATGAAGCAGGAAGCCGCTTCTTCCAACAACCACTTTGATAGCAGGGAACTCAACGAGGTAACAACCACTCTGATAGCATTTCTTGGTAAATGCACCCGATAATCGATTTTATTGAGAAGAAAAAACGATCAGAAACACAACTATTAGAAATGACGCAGAAAACTTTCACCTTTGGAGAATCACGCCTATGTTCCATTACACCATGTGATTTTCCATGCCCCAAAATCGTAAATTACGGTGATTAATATTGCCAGAAATGAGAAAGGTAGCTTTATCCATATGCTCAAGTCTATTCGCGAAACCATCTACCTCCATCTTATCTTTCAGATTCTCATAGGAAGCTTTGTGCAACGGTTTATCAAAACGTTTTAACGCCTGTACCATCTGAAAGGTCTATGCCTGAAACTGTAGATGTTTCCGTAACGCACGCCACACCATAACATGAGGCACACTGAGTTCAAAACTCGCACAAGGCGTTGGTTTTGTGGGACTTCGTAAAGAAAAATTCACGAATTTTTTCATACACTTTGGTTTTGGCTGTTGTTCGTACTAGACTGGTTTTCTTATAAAAGCAGCCCGTGTCCTGAAACTGCGTCTCTCACCGTTCGTTTTATGACGATGCGGTGCTTCTTAACCAATTTCTTCTCTTTCTTCATTCGCAAGAACGTTTTTGAACGACGATAAACAATTATGTTTTGGCGAATTCGAAAACACAGTACGCTTTATCCGGCATGGATGGCTCTATTTTGATTAAAAGTGCGTCTAGCGGCGATTTTGTGACAGGAAGATTTTTCGCTGTTGCTAGATAAAACTTGTATAACTGTAGTTTCAAAATTAATTTGTTTCAACATGATAAATCAATTACAGAATTTGTACTATGCTATTCTCTATGCCAGCAAAATAAATAAATTACAGAATTTGTACTATGCTATTCTTTATGCCCGTTCAATATGAAACACCGTGTAGTTTAGTTTGTTAACGAATAAGACAGATGAAATATAAAAGAATAATATCTTCACGTTTTTTCGAATGGCAACAGACTGGAATATAAAGCGAAACAACGCATTTACAGTGAAACAAAGCAAAATCGTATTTCGCGACTAATAGCCTTTCTGAGCTAAAAACACGCACGATTACGAAACCAAAATGAATAGATCCACGCGAAAATATTCTGTACTCAAAAGTATAAACTCAGTTATCATTAGCTATTGGATAACACTTCATGTAGGTATCATTAGTTATTGGAAGTGTTATCCAATAACTAATGATAACTCTTCATGTGTTCTTGCGGTACACGAAGGCGTCTAAACACGCACCGCAAATTTGTCCCACAAATAATAAACAGTCATTTTAGTGCACCTTTATTATGAAGAAAAAAATTATTTTCATATTCTTTCAGGGCAAAAGAGTTAGTCGCCATAGTATTATTGTTAAAGTATTATTGTTAGGACTACTGAAAATTTTAATGGGAAATCATTTTCAAGTGTCGATTTTAATTATGTTTACATAAATATCCTTGCTTACGGTGAGGATTATTCAATGCTTTAATATATCATTTTCTTTTTTTAGAGCACTTCGAAGCGGCTTGCACATTTAATGAGCCTGTTATTATTCATCCTTTCGCTTTTCGAACACATACGCATGCACTAGGTAAGTCACGAATTAAACTACAATTTTCAAAATATTAAGTTTTTGAATGATTCCTGCATCTTATTCGCAATTCTAATTGCGGTATATTTATAAGCATGCATCTGTATCTGATGCCTTTTAGAATATCATGTTATAAAATATTTGAATACAAGTGAATACATTTTTAGACAAGAAAAACGTTGCACCAAGAAGGAATTATCCGAATGGGACGAAAATCGGTAGAAATGATGTACATGTACAGAAAAACAAATGATTACAGTTTGAGAAAAATTGGATGATTTATTGAAGTGATAGAGCTTCACAAAGTGAAAAAGTGAGTAACGCGTTTGTCCACCTCTGGCCCTTATGCAAGCAGTTATTCGGCTTGGCATCAATTGCTAGAGGTTTTGGCATCGATTGATAGAGGTTGCGGATGTCCTCCTGAGGGATATCGTGCCAAATTCTGTCCAACTGGCGCGTTAGATCGTCAACATCCCGAGTTGGTTGGAGGGCCCTGCCCATAATGCTCCAAACGTGCTCAATAGGAGAGAGATACGGTGACCTTGCTGGCCAAGGTAATGTTCGGCAAGCAGTAGAAACATGTGCAGTGTGGGGCGGGCATTATCTTGCTGAAATGTAAGCACAGGTTGGCGTGACATAAAAGGCAACACAACGGGCCTTTAGACGTATCGCTGTGCTGTAAGATTGCGACGGATGACAACCAAAGGGGTCCTACTATGAAACGAAATGGCACCCCAGACCATCACTCTTGATTGTCGGCCTGTCTGCCAGAAGACAGTCAAGTTGGTATCACACGGCTGTCTGAGGCGTCTCCAAACTCGCCTTCCCGGATCATCGGGCTTAGTTCAAAGTGGGACTCATCACTGAAGACTATTATATTCCAGTAAGGACATTCCAGTGCGAATGAGCCCGACACCACTGCAAACGGGATTAACGTTGTACAGAGGTCAATGGTAGTTGGCGCAGGAGGCGCCGTGACCTCAGCCCCCTTTCTGTGAGCCGTCTGTGAATGGTACTTGAGGTCACTGAAGCACTAGTTGCACGTACAATCGATGATAATGATGCACCTGGTTGCCGCTCTGACAATGCTCGGTCTTCACATTCTGTCGTTTCTTTAGACCTACCGCTTCGTCGCTGTGT
>KK120982.1:76657-92186 GCA_000611955.2 Stegodyphus mimosarum | reverse complement strand
TTCCTGCCAACATCGTCTAATAACGGCATCGCTCCTGCTCAAATGTCGAGCTATTCGTCGATAAGACCAAGCGGCTTCTTTGAGCCCAACTACACGACCTCTCCCAAATTCTGACATCTACGCATATCGTTCGCGCAGCTGTATGCGAGGCATAGTAACTGTCTACCAGAGTACACGTAATGAAATTCGTGAAGAATTTATGACCTGGAATCGGAATTTCTCCTCTTAAATATCCTGCCAATTGCGCAGATCAGATGCGCTGTAGCGACAACCATTCATTCATTGGCAGCCAAAATGTAAAATGCGTCTTTTTTTTTTTTTTTGTCTAAGAGTGTATAACATTTGATTATTCAAGAAATAATTGGTGCAAGAAGGTCACCGAGCTAAATGCATCCAGAAAATTTTCTGGAACGCGTCAGCTTATGTGACAATAGTTCATTCAAAGATACAGAGACTGTTCGCACATTTTCAGACAATTTTCATTGTAATAACAGAAATGTTGTACCTAAACGTTTTATGCTTATACATTGGTGGTAGAACAGGAGATTTATTAGGGATATGTGTGAAGTGTATGGCCTTGAATTCGTTTCTTGTTACAGTTTTTCTAAGAAATTAACACTACATTTCAACATGCCGCTGTTTGCTTTGTCTTGATGCAGGTCTACTGACTGATCACATCTCTGTGTAAAGAGAACGTATTTCATATTTTAAAACTGGGTGCGAAATATGTTTTTGATAATATGTGGAGCTTATCTCAACATTTTCTCCACTATCTTTATTTTTAATTCGTCGTTATATGAAGAATAACCAGCAAAAGTCATAAATCCCTTAGAAGAACGTTCTTTAGATTCCTTGAACCATGTTTTAAGATTTTTTTCTTCTTTTATTTTAATAAATGGATCTCTTTTTATTGATTTTATTGATATTAAGTATACTCCTTATTTGTCTATTGTGACTTAATTTTTCCATTTTCGTCAAATAAAGGCTTCTTCTAAAGAATTCTTCAGCGCCTTCTGCGTTCGGTGATATGTAGTAGAGAAAGACGTCGTAGATTATGTTTTTCCGCCTTTTTAAGATTCAAATCAGTATTAATCGCTTTGTTCACAGTTGACACTGAGCATTTTAATGATTTTGCAACTGTCCTTTGACTTGGCGGATTTTCGTTTAACATTAAACACTCATTTTTTCAATATTCGAAACATTCCGTTTTTGCCTTGGACACGTATTTGGAACATTTTTTCCACTTGAAGCTAAATTTTGATGTTTTTATCCTCTGTTGTCGAAAGCATTACCTACCGTAGCTTTAGATATCGAAATACTATGGCTTTCACAACACTTTTTAACAGCTAGATGTGAATCATTTTCTTCGTAAAGAACGCAAACGTAGTGTTCCATCCATTGTTTCTTCAAAGGCAAATTTTGCGTGAAAACAAAGCTGTCAAGTAGCAGATGATAATATATACATTCAAAAATATAGCTGCAGTTAAAAAAATTCCAGACAGAAGATTATTTTTTTTTTTTTTACAGAAAAAAAATCGTCTAAAAAATGTACGAATAAAAATACTCTTTTAAAATGTTTTTAGTGGTAAAGATGCTTGAAAAAATATCCGAGTTCTAATCACATGTACCTATATTTTACTTAAATCTATTGAGCCTGAAAAAGGAATATTATGATAGCTATACAATTCTGAATAGAAAAATCGTTTTCATTATTTATCGATCATAAAAGATAATTTGCAAAAACTTCAGATAATTTACCGCCAAGAAGTCAATGGATTTTGCATCAGATTAGATTTACACCAATAAATAGTTAGATCAGTTTGATTAAAAGATCAAGATTTTGTAACGATTGGTATCAAGGCTGCATTTAAATTTATAAGAAAGTACATGGAGAATTGAAATTTATAAGAATATATTACAAAAGCCCAAATAGAATGGAAAACATCTCTCACTAATAGTGGAAATATAATTCTAATAATTTGAAGCAGTGTCTCTCTATTTCACGTAAGGTTACTAAACTGAAAAGAAAGTTCTAGAACAAATCTTATTAATTGATACTAAAACATATAAATAAGATATGCTGACATTTTTCAGCTATTTTACAGACCAAATGTAATTTTTTCAGACGCCTTTCCATTATTTAATGTAAAGTATGCATACGTAAAATTACATGACATGTAATTTGATGTAAAGAGAGCCATATTAATTTGAACCTTTAAATTAATCAAATTTCAACTTCAAATTGGTGATAGTTTCAAAGAGCTTTCAATAATATCTGACATGAGTACTTTCTTTTCATAAAACAAACGTAATCTGCAATAGAATAATCTTTCTTTTTGAAAAGAAACTTATATTAAATGCTGTTCAAAGGTCCTTAACACATCTTTCAAATTGATACCATTCTAAGATTGAATTAGTTAATTTAAAAGACGAACTATTATACCTCACTTGCATATATATATACATTCTGCAAACTGATGTCCACGGGAAAAGGGCATTCATTTCTTAACTTTACCATTGAATGTTTTCCCTTTCGTTTTTTACTCCTTCCAAGAACTGCATATGTTTTTTCCTACAAGGTAGTTTCTCTTAGAGGGTTTAGAACGTTTCGCCATTACCATTTCACCGTGAACGATTCGCCGTGGCCATTTCGCCATCAGGACGCTTCGCAGTCAAGACATTTTTTTTTACATGACTGTATTATATCTTGCATTCTTTACATGACTGCATTATATCTTGCATTCTTTACATGACTGCATTATATCTTGCATTCTTTACATGACTGCATTATATCTTGCATTCTTTACATGACTGCATTATATCTTATCTGTATATTCGTTTTAAATTTATTTAGTTTAATAATTCTGTTTACCTTTTATATACGTAAAAAATGTTGCTTATAATACATATAGTTATATACAAATATGAGATATAAAGAAATTACACATAATTAGTTAGAAAATTATGTCAATACCAAAGAGAACTGAAGCGAAACCTCTGATGTAACAGAAAGTATATTATCGATTTTAAAATTATACAGGTACAATATTTACATTGTGGGGTTTTACCTACTTAATTCTAACGTTCTAACTTAGAACCCCACGAACACTAACAATCGAATAATCGCTTAAGTGTCTGAACAAAGCACGTAAGACTTAAGGAGGATTCACAACCCTTTATTTTTCAGAATATTTACAATCAGTTCCTACTTGGAACTTTACACAAAGCCTCCACTCGGACTTGAACTTAAATAATAATAAATTTAAAATAAAACTAAACTAGCTTAACTAAGCTACCTGAAAGGTATAGCCGAAGCTATCAGAAATCTGACTAGTTGGCCCCCTAGGTATAAATTAAATCAGAGAAGCCAAGCAAGGGCCTAAGGTATGGCCGAGCGTATTAACTAAGAGAGAAATTAGCCAAAGGCAAACGCGCGCTAGTCAGGGAATCAAACTCTCTCTCTCTAGAAGTCGGCGAAGTATCGACTTAAATAGTACTCTTTCTCATTTGCATTTACTGTGTTTCTGAAATTACATTCTGGCAGAAAATTATAAGCTGAAATTAGAATAAGATAGGAAAGATACAAAACTTAAAATAACTGTTAATAAACTTAGGATACACCTTACAACATGATTCGTCAAAATTTTTTCAAATTTTAATCGGCTCGTTCACTATTTTATGCATACAATACACCTAATTATCACGCTGACAAAACCCTTCCAAACAAATTGTTTTCCAGGAATCCTTTAACTAAGATCTAATAAAAGTCATTAATTCTAGGTAATATTTAGCAATTCCAGAAGAAGTGTTTAATTGCAGAAGATTTTTTTTCTTTTAAAATTTAAGACAGCAAGAAGTATACAATAGGCAAACAAAATTCTTAAATTAAATAAACTTAATAATATAATGTGGCAAGATATAATATGGGCATATAAAGAAAAATATGTTTTAAATATACAATAGGTTAACAGAATTATTTAACTAAATCAACTTAATGTAATACGGCAAGATATACGGCAATAATTTGTATTGCCGGCAAAACGTCCTGACGGTGAAACTTTCTGACGGCGAAGCATCTCGACGGCGAATCGGCCACGTCGAAACAGCCACGGTGAAAAGTCCCATTCCCTGTAATGCAAAGTCGAAGACAAAAACTCATACCTTTAGTCATATATAGACAGAAATTTTACTCATAAATAGATATTACCTTACTCACACATAGACAGAAACTCAAACCTAGTAATGTGGCTACAAGTGGCAGAACACGCTCTGTCTCAGCAATCTCAATTCTCACTATAAATACACGCGAACTAATCCTTTATCTAAGATCTAATAATAAATTAAGATCTTTAACGTTAAACGAAATTCCGCCAACAACAGAAGCAGAATGATGAAAATGCTCAGTGTAAAAACTGTAAATACTGATCTGAAGCTTCAAAAGGTGGAAAGATATAATGAGCGTCGTTTTTCTCAACCATATATCGCCGAACGCAGAACGCGCTGTGGAATTCTTTACGAGAATATTTATCCGACAAAAACAGGAAAATGTAGTCATTATAGATGAATCTTGGGTGTGTTTAAATTAAATAAATTGCTGTAAAAAGAAATCCATTATTATCATCAAAGAGGAGAAAAAAAATCTTACAACATGCTTCAAAGAATCTAAATAAAATTTTTCAAAGGGATTTATGAATTTTGATGGTGTTTCATATAACGTCAAATTAAAAATAAAGGGAGTGGAAAATTTGATAAGATCAATTCTACATATCATCAAGAACATATCTGATACCCAATTTTCAAATATGAAATACCTTTTCCTTAGGCACAGTGCCATCAATCGGTAGGACTGCATCAAGACAAAGTAAGAAGCCACACGTCAAAATCCACTGTTAATTTCCTGAAAAAAAAAAAGAATTAAAAAACAGGTATTAAATCCATACGCTTCATGCAAATCCTCTCTAAATATTCTGATGTATCGCCCATGGATTTTTTGCGATTTTAGACTTTTAAAAAGCGAATTGCCCAAACGTCGACTTACAGTCCTCCTTCAACTTTGAAAAGGTGTTCAAGAAGAATAGGAAAAACTACCTCTACCGACACTACAATAGGTTCAATTGTTTTAGAAATTACGATGCAGAAAAGTAGTGAAGAATAAGGGTTATCAAAACAGAACATTTAAAACACAAATCGTTTAGTATGTATGTACAAATGTATGTAAATACAAGGAAAATCGTCTAGGAACAGCCTCTGTAGCATTTTTCCTTGTCAAATGCATTGCTTTTTATATGATATTATTTGATCAAATTTATGCATATACATTACATTTTATTTGATTCTGTGTGTGTTACTGAGTAATTCTAATTTTCCAGGGAAAGTTGTATCCGGTTACAAAATTGATAAGAGTGGAAACTGGACCCTTATTGGAAAACGCAATCCTCAAGATCCCCAAGTAAATCAGCCAATCTTTTCTTCCCATAATTATTGGCGTAATATTATAAAAGTATGCAAATGATTGCAAATACTTTTCTTATATTATATATGCATAGTTACTGCATCGTATACTGTTGCTTTCTAAAAACTTCCATGAATATTTCAATTTACGTCATGTAAACTGACGTGTTAGTATTTCAGATATCACAATTTGGGATATGGCAAACTTAGTTACAAAATTTATGCAAATTTTATTATGAAATGTCATTGGATAACCAATTTTCAATTAGGAGCTGACAAATTTCCGAAATTTCTGCCGCCTAGTCCAATGATTCCAAAGCTTTTCCGTTTGTGAATGGCTCACCAAATATTTGTTAAATCTTGGAACATAGCTTCAATTATTATTTCTGTTACTATTAACATAATATTTTACAATTCTAATTTTCAAGAGAAATCTTTGTTTGAATATATTATATTACTATATTTACTCCAGGATTTCCCGCTTTCCTTCTAATTTTATCGCTTGAAACCAAGGAGGGGAAAAATACACTGTGTATGGTATTTCTGAAGAGACATTCCTTCCCAGTAGCCAAGTGGTTAAGACCACCGAATGCTGATGGTTTGACCTGTGTTAAATTCGAACCATGGCAAAAGGGCTGGCTGAATGGTTGTTTTCTGCGACTTCCCCATTTGTAAAGTGAATAAGACTCAATTTCTCTCATAAAGACCTTTACAGAGGCATCCTTCCTATCAGGCAGATAACCATAATGACTTTGCCATATTCAAATAACCTAACCTAACCTAATTTAAAGAGACGGCTTAAGGCGACTGGGGAGATTATATGGTATCTCCATATATCTCCCCAGGCGTATATATGGTATTGTATATATTTATACCAGTTAAGTATATATGGTATCTTCTCCCTCCTTTTCACATGCCTTCGTGGTCTACCTGGAAGCACGCTCGATGCGGGTCTGAAATTCGAATCCCGGCAGGAAGACTGCGGATTTCTTCAGTTTCCTGACAACGAAAAATCCTAAATAAAACTCTACAAGCTTATCAGTTTCAATACTATTCTTTTAACTACAAAAAAAAACAAAACACTTTTCTATTTGTGCATACATTTTACACTGCTACCACAAATCAGAAGTTTATAAATCACATGCTGAAAAAAACTAGGGAGAAATACTCTATAGGGAGAAATATGCGAGTAAATACGGTATTCCACTGCTTATATTGTATCTGCTCATTTTAAAAAATACTGATTCATATAAAATATAATGTTGAAATCTTGGGCAAAACTTTAAATGTTTATTTAAATTCACATTCGGAAGCTTCTATCGGAAAGTATTTGGCCGTCAACGCCCGAGCTTAAAGCGAACTTCCCCAACCATGTCCGTTACATTGCCTCCCCCCCGATTCCCATATATGGAAGTAAGCATTAGGCAAGGCTAATCAATTTTTTTTAATCTTTATGAAGAAATTCAGTGCATTATTTTCTGAAACTTCTGTAACTGTCTTAATTGCGCTAATTCATTTTCAGTGAACATTTTTGAGTACTTCTAACTTTCGAATTCCTGATTTTGAATAGTGCAGTACTTGGAATAATGAAGATTTTTCTCGTTTGTCCGCAATTTGTTGCGGTATTTTCAACGACTGCAAATTTACCTGGAATGTTACTTTGAGTTTTTCTCCCCCGTAAAAAAATCTTCAGAATATGAAAAATTGAAGTAATTGAATGTCTGAATAAATCATTCAGAAAACATTTGCACATTTGCAGCAAAATCTCAGGACCTTTTCTTAAGAATAGATTCAAAAAAGTCAAGCTTATATTTTCCTGAGCATCAGCTGTTATTCAAATGCTTTCTTCAAAAGAATCTCCTTGCACAGCAATACAGCGTTCCCAGCGTCCATGCCACCTTTCTTGGAATGTATGCTGGAAGTTAACTTCTTGAAGAGGGGCAAGTACCTTCTGCAATGCGCACTTGATCTCCTCAATGGAGCATTTTCTCACAAGTTGTAGTGCATTCAGTATACCATTAAGTTACAGGATCATATGTAAGTAAATGAAAATAAACATAATAAATCTTGATTAAATGTGCATGCTGTTACTACATGCCCAGCGTTAAGATAGCTTCCTCATAAAACGGAGTTAGGGTTGCCAAAATGTGGCAGGAAAAGGCAGAGATTAGCTAGAGAGCAAGCGAACCGTGTCGGGAGCTTCACTTTAGTACTTTGCTGTGAAGCCGTCTTCACCATTGTGGCCTGAAGGCTGTGTTGATGATGGCTTCAGCGTGTGTATCATAGTTTTTCGCAGACTGTAAACGTGTCTTTGGAACTCTCCTATGTAATACTGGTGAATAAATTCTGTTTTGATTCTTCATCAAGTGTTATCATCAAGTACTCCAAATTCACGAGCCCGTGGTACGCAACAATGCAATAAAATGTATACAAAGTATTTACGCATTCACTGAACATGAGAGGGCACGTGGCAGGCATGACATCATTGTATTTTAGCACGGAGGGACAAAATTGACATTGTAAAAGTAAATAGGGTATTAAGTGGTACATATGGCCCATCACTTTAGTCGTAAAAATTTAGTAAAACTGCCTGGTAAAAGTAGCAAAAGTAAAATCAAACATGAGAGCAAATACATAAAAGTGTAAGTAAATCAGAGACTATTGGTGACTAGTGCCCTGATTGGCTGAGTCGACTAAGTCGTATTCAGTCCAAGATTCGCATAATCCAGAAAGCACTCTGCAAAGTACAGGAAATTGTGAAACGGAGCATTGGTATTAAACTGTAATCAGCACGAACAGTAATTGGTAGGTATCAGAGAAGTAAGTAGCAACGTACTAAACACCTACGTAGTGAGTGACGTGATAGTCCGGATGAAAGTCCAATTAAGGTAAAGGACATAAGTTTATAAAGTGCAGGACGACTTCAAAATTCATTAGAAATGGAGATCAACATCATAATGCAGTCATAATGCAGTCATTTTGTGTCATATTACAAGTCGAAGAAAGCTTCATCATTCATAACTATGTACAGCAAGAGTTCTCCGCTAAGGGGGAATTCCTTGCACAAAATCGCTCTATCTAGTACACAAAGCTTCTGAATTTTTTAAATACTGATGTCCTTCTTCATCTCTCTCAAGAATCTTACGTATGAATTTGTGCGAACTCTGGATCGTAAATGATATTGAAAGTTGTTTCTCTAAATAGCCCATAAATTTAAACAACTTTTTATTATTTTTTTTCTGTTTCTTACAGATGTTCTATCCTGTAGAAGACAAGAATCTGACCATCGGATACGGAGATATAATGGTAAGTTCTTGAAATCTAGGAACAAAACTTATGGGTAATCATTATCATAAAAAACTCAAATCGACAACCTTGTATTTCGCGTAGATTCTGTAAAATCCCAATCTATTTCGAGGGCAAAACGGGTCCCCTTCATCAGGAGCAAAAAATTCTGCAAAAGTGAGAAAGCGAATGTTGATCCTATTTATACCCACAGGCGACCAGTGGAAGAGCCGGTAGCGCCATCTATCGGCAAAAATAGTAACGAAAAACAAAGGGTTAAGTTAGTAGAATTTTGAAGCCATTAGGCAAGACTGGATTGGAATTGAAGTCATTGACTAAACAGGATAAATTTTTGTGAACGTGAAAAGCTTCAAAAAAAATTCAACTCCCTAATAGAACCAGCTTTCTTGGGGTATAAATATGTATCTGTGGGTATAAATATGATCGACATTCGCTTTCTCACTTTTGCAGAATTTTTTGCTCCTGATGAAGGGGGACCCGTTTCCCCTCGAAATCGATTGGGATTTTGCAAAATCTATGCCGAATACAAGGTTGTCGATTTGCTTGTTTTATTTTCCACATTGGCGTGTTTCTCTTGCGACTTAATCATTATCTTCTTTGGATTGGTCTTGGCAGTTCTTTCTTGAACTTCTGAACAATATAGTGATAAAAATTTAAATTATTTTCATATTCCAGGCTACCCGCTGCACTATGTACAATTTCCGGGACACAGACACATATATAGGGTAAGTAAACAAGATTTTATTATTTGACACCCATTTCTTAAATTTTACAAAGTAATATAGTAATGTTTGTAAAAAATGCAACGCCATGAAGGAATTATGCAAACTGATCCAAATTTACAGGAAATGCAAAGTGAGGTAAGACATCAAAGATTAGAATTACAAAGCGATTGCGCATGCCTAGAATGAGAACAGTCCACTTGTTCCTAAGTATATAAAGGACTGTACAGTTGCATTGAAATCTGTTTATTGTTCTCTGCCTGCGATGAACGATTAATTACTGGTCAATATGCCTCGTCAACAGCGGAGGGTGCATACCAACAACTGTCGGAGTTCGAAAGAGGTCGGCTTGTCGGTATGCAAGAGGGTGGACATTCGTATCAAGCAATCGCAGCCCGCAGGCAGCGTAACGCCGCAACAGTGATGAGTGTTTGGAAGAATGAACAGAGATAAACCAAACAAAGCGAAATCCTGGCAGTGGAGCACGCAATAGCACAACGGCATGGGACGACAGACATCTCATCTGCATGGCTGTGATGGATTGTACAGGGTCCTTTTGTGTGTTAGCACAACGTTGCAGCACGGCTACAGGTGTTGTGTTGTCTAGCTCGAAGGTTCGTCATCGTCTGCTGCAACATCAACTGCGTGCAAGATTTCACTGTAGGAATATGGGGATTTCCCTGTACATTCCCCATATTCTTAGATCTCCCCGACTTCAACGAGCATGGCAAAACAGTGCGTGGCGTGTCCTGTGGCAACAAATTGTTTTCTCCGATTCTCGCTACAATCAGGCGTATAATGATGGAAGAGTACACGTCAGACACTACAGAGGGGAACGTCTGCTCCCATAATGTGATATCCAGAGTCATACCGCACAAACACTTGGTATCATGGTGTGGGGAGCTTTTGGGTATAATTGTCGATCCATCTAATGCAGATTGTGGACAACCTCAACAGTGATTGCTACATATGAAGTTGTGGACCCAGAGATCTTCTTCATTCTTCGAAACATTGCTGGATTTCAGAAGAATAATGCCCGTGCACATGTTTCTCAGACTGCACAAGTCTTTTTTAGGGCACATAAAGCTTCGCTTCTTACATGGCCTTCTTATTTCCTGGATATGTCACACATGAAGAATGTCTGGCATTTCATCGGTCGGCGACTCCTCGTACAGCTGGTGGGGCACACACTAAGACTGCAGTTTGGCGTCAAGTCGAAGCCATATGGAATGCCATTCCCAAGGATTACATCATTACATTCAGAATCTGTATGATTCAATGCCCCGACGTGTACAGGCTGTAATCGCTCAGCGTGGCAAACACGCAAAGTACTGATTTCTAACTTTCGCTTTGTTTTTTGCTCTTGTAAATTTGATTGTTTATTTTTACAATTATTAGTAATACGTGGAATAAATTTCATTCATTTCCGAAAATACCTTCATAGTGCTGCATTTTTCTCCAACATTAGTGTAACATCACAAGTCATGGGCATCGATGATCATTCTGTGTAAGCGCAGAAATACTCGAGATTAAGCTACCATTCTGGTATATGCTTGCTGCCGCTATTCATAATATTTTCTCTGTTATTTATCTCTATTCACTGGCAAGTTTTCGATGACTTTACTTGTACCATTACTTCCCAAAGAAGATTCATAAGCGAGTAGTGAAATTTTAAAATTTAAATATTTATTCAGGCTTTCGGAAAGGCTCCATATTAGATTTTCCTGTATATTTACGAATAAACCATTAATTCATTTTATTTTGACAGCAGACGCATGAAATTTTGAACTTTGGCATGCATGCTTAATACACTTTTCGAACTCGAAACGTATGTTGTGTGTTTACCAAGAAGACATTAAGATAAGCTATACCACATTTTCAACGCCAGTAACACTGTTTAGAGTATTCTTTCCAAATTAGAAGAAAAAAATGTACTGTAAGATGTAATGTAATGTTTGTATTTTATCATAGCAAGAATGGTTTGTCACTGTTACTTTCATTTTTCATCAACAGACACAGTGTTTCAATAGCTAGTAAATTACATGGTGTTTCTAAATGAATACCGGGGTTTTAAAGCTTTGCACTATTTATTACGTAAAACTTAAAATTATAATTAATACATGAAAATGAAAGAGCAACGTTATGCCTACAAGCTTACAAGTGTTCAGTGCGAGCACGAGCCCTTTTCGTCACCTTCAAACATTATCAAATCGCTAGCCCAGTTCTTCCCAAACGTTGATTAGTGTTTGTAGTGTAATTGTTGCAACAGCTGCCTCAATCCTGTTTCTTATGTCGGGTAGGTCAACTGCTAGTGGAGGCACATACACATGATCCTTTAGGAACCGAACTAGCCTTCCGAACTGATTTCTTTGGGCTACGCCTGAAAGACTCTCTCACTCGCTCAATATTCTTTTCACTAACCCTTGGTCGTCCCATACCCTTCCCTTTGCAAAAGGCAGCCGGTATTTTTTAATTGATGGTACCATTTACGATGTTATTATCACTTGGGGGGATAACACCTAAATTTAATCCGGAACGGACGTTGCACAGTAACTACAGATTCGGTCTTTGCAAACTGCAGAACACAAAAAGCTTTCTGTCCACTGGTCGCCATTTTTGCTACTAGCGCTTTTTGGCGCATGCGCTTATCAACAAACAGAACTGTTTGAGTTGCTCTTTCATTTCATGTATTAATCGGGATTTTAAAGTTTGCATAATAACTACTACAAAATGCTAAAATCCCGATATTCATTTAGAAACACCCTGTATTAAACTAAATGCGTAGTTTGTCTCTCAGGATTTCATTTTTTGTGTTAATCATTCACCTGATATCTAAATAGTTTTAATCTTATTCATATTAGTCAGTTTCGGTTTAGACTACATTCATCTTTATATTCATGCAACGTAACTATAACAATTATTAATTAGCGTAAATAATGCTTATTATTATTATTATTATTAAAAAGTATAAATCATTGCTTCGCGGCATCATTGCTGTTCAACTAAATGTACAGTCAGCCGTGTAAATTAGAAGTCTTTTATTTATACTAATTAATTTCTTCATGTATATACTGCAACTAGAAAACCCAGCGGTCATATGAAATGACCGCTGTTCTAGATATTATAAATTGTAATTAAAATAATTTGTGCAAAGGTGTCTGCTATTTCAAACTGAATTACCCACGGCAGGCGGCGAGGATGCCCCTTTGCTTACTGCCCCATGGGGATTC
This sequence comes from Stegodyphus mimosarum, assembly GCA_000611955.2. NCBI lineage: Eukaryota > Metazoa > Arthropoda > Arachnida > Araneae > Eresidae > Stegodyphus > Stegodyphus mimosarum. The sequence continues at coordinate 79,477 of KK120982.1, read as the reverse complement.
CCCCTTCTACTTCCTTAATTGCTTAAACTAGAGTGCAATGAAGGAAACCACTGGCAGTACATTTCTTTCTCTGCTCAGTGATTTCTTTTTGTCGAGAAAGCCGTTTTTGTGCAGCTTTAGCTCCTTTTCTCTCCTCTTCACTGCTGTATTTTCTGTGAGGCATTCTTAAAGGAAATTACGTTAAGACGTAGTTTTTAAGTAAAACAGATGATTGTCAATGCAAGCAAATGTCCACCTTCCCCCTGACACGCTCAATTTGCGTTCAGCCTTAAATTGTTTCAAAAACAGATGATTGCTAATGCAAACAAATGTTCACGTTCCCCCTAACACGCTCAGTTTGCTTCCAGCTGAAAATTCAGTTTAAAATACAATGTCGGAATAAAATCGGGCAAAATTTTAAAACTCTTTACGCGATAGGATATTTAGCATAAGAGTTAGGGTAAACCTACCTGATGAGATGTACTACGCACAACTCGTTAGTTGGTTTTGTCTCCTTTAATTTCTCAACGTTTGCAAGTTTCTAGGCGATTCATATGTAAATGTAGTTAAATGCATAATAAGCAACAATTGTATGAATTAAAAATATTTAAATACCATGATAATTTAATTAAAACAATGATAATTGTGATAAAATTTATTTTATCATTTGAATGCCGTGGCAACTTCACCCTATTGACTAGTACAGTTACGCAAGCAACCAATAAACTATCGGCGTCAAACAGACACTTAAGCAGCATATAATAAAGATAACAATTTCGCCAAGTTAGAAAGGCAAAATTCGGATATAAAGAAAAATTTTTGTTATTCTAGAAAGAAATGAGAAAGCAGATCTCATGTAATCACAAAATAAAAAGTCTGAACTCGATAAATTATGTATAAATCGCAAATATGCCAGTCATATAACAGGTAGCTATAAAACGATAGTCAGAGGACGAGTCTCAATAGATCACAATATGGTGGCTACTCTACTTATAGCACAAAAACGAAAAATCATATCCTCGCCTCAGTAGTAGAGGTATCATCCGTGCCATAAATGAAATTTAGAAAACTTTTTAAGCTATAAAGCAAAATGAGATTAATAAATAAATTTATACGTGTAAAATCCCTAAGTGACCGCACGCTGACAGTTTAATTTTGAGGTTCTCTGACTAGAGATGTGTTGACGTCGCCAACATCATTATTACGTACACATTACAATTTAAGCAAAACAAAAGTACAAGTTAATGAAACAATACAGTGAAGCTACACAATTCGAAAGTTTCAAAGCTATTAAAATATCAAGCACACAAGAATTATAATAGGCAATTACAAACAATTATAAACAGGTAATTATAAGTACAATTTGGTTTCTTTAGAATAAATAAATTCCCTTAACAGTGAGATGGCAGTTCTTCCTCGATCCGTAAGCATGCAGCTTTTCTTCAGACAGTGCTTACGGAAACAATTTTGTCTTTCTGTATTTACACTGTAGGATTATGCTCTCTTTGCTAACATAAACTCTAATCCTGTTAACATAAACTCTGCTAGATCCTACTAAGGAACCTGGCGACTTCTCGCACAGTCTTAAAGAATACCAGCACAGAAGAAGGGTAAAAATAACCCTTTATTATTCGTCAAATTCTAAACAGAACAGCCACGTACACCGTTCTTGCAACAGCACAGACAACTTGTGGTGGAACTTAAGAATCTTTACAGAATAAATTCAAAAGATAAAGAGTAGTTCTGGACTAACAAATTAAGTTCAGGCTAACTACGTTGACTCAAAAACCTACTCGGCGTTATGCTTATTAAATGGCCGAAAAAGCATATCAGCAACTCTGTATTACAGCAAGGACAGACTCGTAACGTGCGCTGGCTAACGATAAACTAAAAGATTCACCCGTTTAAATAATCACTTCACTTAACTTTAAATTTGCCTTCTGGCGACGAAATGCGAAGGGGAGAAATGAGAGGTTCAGAAAAATTGTCAAACTTAAAATAATTTGTTATACAAAATAAGGGAAATCCTACAACAATTGGACATTCTATGATCATATGAAGAGCATCCACCACTGCGTTCCACAACTGCATGAGCATCCATATTAAAGCTGTTAAGATATCTGGAAAACGCACTGTGATTTGTCAATGCTTGAATCAGAAGAAGTCTGAGTGATATCTCTTTTCTGAGACTTTGGGGAAAAGTTTAATATGGTTCTTCCAGTAACATCTTCGGTCCATCTTTCTTGCCAAATTTTTCTTTCTTTTTTCTTGACCATTAGGATTATGTAACTTCGTGGGATCTTACATTCAATTACAGAGTTTAAATAAATTCTTAATTTTGCTAATTGTCAGCACTTTTGTTTCCAGTGGAACCTTGGCGCCCTCAGATACCATCCGAATAGAGTTTCAAAGCCACTGTTCTGTGGAGAACTTAAGTCCCACTTAAATGCTTTAACTTTGACCTCTTTATTACACCCAGACCAGTTACCTAAGTCGTCTACAGATGATTTGGCGCCTGTAGATGATTCCACACCTGCACGATATGGATTTCGAAGCGGAAACCACATAGTCTCAGTGGCTACTTGATTGCTCCGAGTCGAATAAGCCTCATCGCCAGAGTAGTCTGACCCGTCCGGGACTTATGTATACTGCCTCTTATAAATAGCCCACTGACGGAAAAGACACAAACGGATCATTGCAGCCGGATTTAAAGACGTTCACTCAAAATCCCAAGGATTGTAGCTTCGCATCACCGGTTACATGATTAGGTACATGTACTAAGTATCCGAACCTGCGGTTCCTCTTGTACTGAAATATACCAGTCATATAACGGGTAGCTAT
>KK120982.1:24750-76558 GCA_000611955.2 Stegodyphus mimosarum | reverse complement strand
TTAGCACCTTTTTAAAAAAAGTTTATTTCCATCCTTATGGAACTCCCATTTACGAAAGTTTTGCGAATAAGCATAATAATAACTCATATCATTAACCATTTGATTTCACAAAGTTAGAAAAGAGTTGATAAGTCTGTATCTTTAAGTTGAAATAGACTCGCGCTTAAGTTAATATCAATGTAGTAAGCACTGCCACAATGTATTCGAAATCAGGTTTTAGATCCTTGCACATATCTTGTGCATCTTGTTATAAAATAAAATCATGGTTAGAGAATATTTTTTCAACAATATACTTACAGATCGTATTTACGTGCACCTTTGCGCATCTAAGACCCGTTCAGACAGTTGTGTAAATATTGTAAGCGGTTTCAGCCGAGCTTCGCTGCTAGGTAACCAAACTTTGCTACGTCACAAAAACTGGTTTAGGGATTTTTGGCATAAAAAAAGTTTTCAAGTTATAAGGTATTTCTCCCGCCTTCTTCGCATGCCTTCGTGGTGGTCAGCACGCTGGGCGTTCCAGAGGTCCGTGGTTCGAGTCCCGGCGAAGGCGTTGCTCATTTTTCACTTCTCCTGCTTCCAAATAACCTAATGTCTCTACACTGGCGTCCGAACTAAAAAGGTGGTAGATGATGATTCTCCACCAGCGGGATTTGGCGATTGGGTCCACTGAACCCCAGTCGCCCTTTAAAAGGGGGGAGTATATAAGGTATTTCTTCCCCCTTCTTCGCATGCCTTCGTGGTGTAGTGGTCAGCACGTTCGACGCGTATTCGAAAGGTCCGTGGTTCGAGTCCCGGCGAAGGCGTTGCTCATTTTTCACATCTCCTGCTTCCGAAATAACCTAATGTCTCTACAAAGTTTATGCCGATTTGGTATAAGAATCAACCAATCAAAGCTGACGAGCGAAGCCTGTTGAGCGGGAAAGCTGTAAACACATCCATGCATGCGCAAATTTAGCTTATGCCATTGGCTACAGTTTGCAGCCTCTCGGAACTTTCGCATTTTATGCCTTATGACCACCGTTTGAACAGATGCTTAGATTCCACTGAATATACTTTCGCTTTTACACAGGCAGCGCCTGTGGAGTGACAAGATAGAATTACGAAAAGAACTTACAAGTATTACAATCTGTTGAACAAATTAGAAACCTGTTTCCGACAATCAAATATAAATGTTAATAACGAAAGTTTACAGTTCAGTGCTTCTCCATCGCTTGGGTTTTGTGGAATGTACAAAACGTTACCAACAAATTGCAAATATTCCACCAATTTATTGTTTATCAGTATATTGACATCTGTTTAGTCACACGCGTTTACTGCGCTTATAGATGTGACAAGCTACAGTACAGAGGTAGCGGAGCTCTTATTTATATCTTGTCTTTTTCTACAGGCAATTCGACAGATTAAAGGCAACGACAGCTAATATGAATTTGTCGAAATATGGATTTATTACATTTTGTGCTGTATATAATACGCTCAATGATGCTATTTCGAATTCAGACCTTGAAGAATTGTTAGTTGATAGGACTTCTACTATACTAGAACGAGATTTCAGTTCAAAACAGAAATGGAGGCTGTAAATCCTCCGCGGCAGCAGACGAATATTTCACCAGCTACGTTCTGAATAACATTATTTTAGAGAAGGCGACTTCTCACTCAGTAAATCGTCGTCATGATATCCTAGACTTTTTTATTTCCACTTTTAATTGGATGTTTATAATTAAAAAACTCATGTGCTAACTTTTGCTTGTTTCTTTTCCAGATACACTAGTGACGATGAAATGTGCACCTACTACATAATGTACTACGTTAATGTTGATCGAACGTTGTCCAAAAATATCTGCTTCACAAATGGACCTCCAGACTACTATTGGTTCACTGATTCAAACATTAACTATGTTCCTTGGAGTATAGACATAAGTGCTAGCTCATTAGAAAATTAAATGAAATTTTGAACTCTTGACAAAGTTTGGAGCTTGAGAGTGGAATTTTGCCACCGTAAAAAAAGCAACCTTCATTCAGTATTGTTTTGAAGAAATTTGGTGTACAAAAATTTCTTTCATTCTGAAATTTTTAAACTTCGGTGTCTTCGTTTCAAGAATATTATGCAATTGTTAAATAGTTTCACTTAAGGATATTTTACTGTAGTGGAGAAAACTATACAAACTTCAGTAACGGTGACTTAATATTAGTCTTTAATAGTAATGTATACTTAATCGTTTTGATCTCATTTCTTGTGAAAATAGTGCTACTTTATGAATGATAATTGCATAGCATTTGTACTCTCAAAATCTTTTGCTCAAATGTTTCATTAAAGTTGTATATTATTTTAATGCATAATTTAAACTGACTTGCATTAAAATAAACTGGGAAATGATTCTGCAATCTAAAATAAATTGCAACACTACAGTTTAAAATAAAATAAATAAAAATGAGTCTAAATAATTAAAAATAGAATATGCGCACATTTCCCTTTCATCCTTTTTTGATATTATAAGAGGCTATGAAATGAAGATATTTATTTTCCACTTTTTAAAAGTGCTAAGAAAAAGTCTTCTCTACATTCATTTGTCTTAAACTATTAGTTTCCCTATTTTAGGAATAATTATTTTGGCTAATATTCTATAAGCGGGGCAAGTTGACGACAAACTATTATGGCCTTCAAAATTTGGCCAATTTTTTTGGCGGCAATGAGAGCACTAAGATGCTAATTTTAAACGTAAACAGAATAGTAACTTCTAAGTTTTGCAGTAGTAAAAGGCCGTTATTTTATGTAAACAGAACAGTAAAATGAGATGATAAAATACTAGATGAGTAAAACAAAGTCCACCAGCTGCAAGCAAAAACATAGTCCTATCTATGCAATTCATGATAAAATAGTATAATGAATAATAAAATAACAAATTGTATAACGCTTTCCTTGGACTCCAAAATTCTCAACAAAGTAAATATATTCAAATTCACTAACAACGGATGCATCATAAACGCACTAAAACATACAAGTTACTACTGTCGTGGAATTTAACACACTAAACAACTTTCGATCAAAACTTTAAACATTCCACATCTCTCGAGTGCCACACGCAAGAAACAAAACTTAAAAAAAATAATTAACTGACCCGAAAAACATTAATTAAATAAAATTAAATTAAAATGTTCATAAATTGTAAACTTCACGTCATCTGAAATCCAACATTCTCCCACCAACAACAGCCTGACCTCCTGCAAATATTAAACAGTAAAACTTTTAAAAACAACACAGTATTTCAAAATTAAATTTAAAAAAAAAATCTCCTGGCTATACTAAACTCGCACTCATTACAGTCACCGAAATAAAGCTCTAGGTTTGCCACATGAAAATGTAAAGCCGGAAACCACAACCAAATCAAAATCGCACCAATATTAAAAATGGATCTAGTGTAGAATTGGGTGCCTCTTCGAGTCAAATGTTTTTTGAAAAATTTATAATAATTATTTAAAAATACAAATTTTAAAAATAAATCATAAAAAAATTAGATTTACGTGTTTCATTACATATCTATTACAATTTGAATAAATATGATCATTGTAATTTTGTTCCTAAATTGTAACTAGAAGAAAAAAAAAATCTGAAAGATTTCAGATTTTAAATTACGTCCAAAGGCGCGTTTTTTTAACGTTTCGTGTGCTACCTTTTTTTATTAAATATCATGTACTACGTACTCAAACCACAAAATTCAGTTCAAAATCAATATCGCAAAATCATTTTAAAATGAACATATCTTTAGAATTTCCGTAAGTCTCGTGCGCTGGAGATAAAAATGTTTTTTTTTTTCCGTACAGTGTTGCCATTGCTCGCTTTGAAATCATTTAGTTTGTTAATCAGAAATTCGTTGAAATGTTACAAAACATAAAATCGATAATAAAGCAAATTTCAAATTCAAAATTAGGGCTTCCAGATGCCCATATTCGCAGTAGGATTACGTCATTCAAAATTCGATGGCTCTAGGTTTTATCACAATGCGAGAAACATGCATACATTTATGCAGATTTTTCATTTTTTAAAATTTAATGCAGAGCGATAACATTTAGTGGCAACAATTTGAAAAGTGAAACGGGCATTCAGAGTGAATCGACGCAAAATCGCAAAACGAAAGTAATAGTCCTTCGGGACTAAATCCCTTTGGACTAAAAATAGGCGAATTTAATAAAAAAATTAGATATTAACAAATATATACGAGATTCAATTAACATGGAGGAGCTAAAATTTTGAGGGCTAATTTTTTACAAACTACTCGTGCGATTTTTACAAAACTTGGCAGTTTGGCATAATTTGAGTGGTAGAATCGAGATATCGAAAAATATTGGCATACCATTTGAGAAAAAGTGCGGTTTTATGTCAAAATACCTATATTAAAACAATGCTATATATAAATCTAACACATATCTTAAGTCGTGCTATCGAGACATAAATAGCACTAGTTGAATTTCGTCAATTGGGCCAGTAGAACAGGAGATATAGAACTGTACCATTTTTTTTTCACAGTGTACATGGACGAAGTCAAGGCAGTGCGCAATGCTGAGTTTCTGAAATTCTCTTATGTTTTTTTAAGTGGAAATAGATCGATGTATACATGGACACCGCGTTTGTGAAATTCTTTGACTTCTTATTTTGGTTTTGTGTAGCGGCCATCTTGAAACTGCGCACTTCCTGGCGCCGATCTTGGCGTAAAAAAAAACTAAGGGGCACCCAATTGTGAACTTTTACCATAAAAACTCTCTCCAAGTTTCGCGTTTACCCCGATTATGGAAGATTAATCATTATTTGCTTAAATTTGCTCATTTCATAATTGTTGCGGAAATAATTTATAAATACAATTATTAGTCCAAAGGGATTTAGTCCCGAAGGACTATTACTTTCGTTTTGCGATTTTGCGTTGAATCACTCTGAATGCCCGTTTCACTTTTCAAATTGTTGCCACTAAATGTTATCGCTCTGCATTAAATTTTAAAAAATGAAAAATCTGCATAAATGTATGCATGTTTCTCGCATTGTGATAAAACCTAGAGCCATCGAATTTTGAATGACGTAATCCTACTGCGAATATGGGCATCTGGAAGCCCTAATTTTGAATTTGAAATTTGCTTTATTATCGATTTTATGTTTTGTAACATTTCAACGAATTTCTGATTAACAAACTAAATGATTTCAAAGCGAGCAATGGCAACACTGTACGGAAAAAGAAAAACATTTTTATCTCCAGCGCACGAGACTTACGGAAATTCTAAAGATATGTTCATTTTAAAATGATTTTGCGATATTGATTTTGAACTGAATTTTATGATTTGAGTACGTAGTACATGATATTTAATAAAAAAAGGTAGCGCACGAAACGTTAAAAAAACGCGCCTTTGGACGTAATTTAAAATCTGAAATCTTTCAGATTTTTTTTTTTTTATTATTTATTTTCCTCTTCCAATTTCAAGGAGTGAAAATACCGCGTTCTATATATTACCTCCATAACTAACAATATAAGACAGTTTTATAAGTACTTCGATTTGTTTTTCATGTGGCATAATCTATATTCAAAATAGACGCAGCAGGTTCTAAGGAGCTTTCTTAGGAATAAATATGTTGTGGATGCTATGCTGAGTCACATGGGATAATTTAATAACGTAAATGATAATTCTAGAAGCCATTAAGCATATTTTAGTTCACAATAATAAAAGAAGATTTTAGGATTACAATATCAAAGAGAAATCCTTTTTATTTATATTTTTTCTTGTTGCCAATCTAGAGAAACTAAACTTCGCAACAACAAAAATAATATTATACGTAGAGGGACTGTTACAGATGATATAATGTACATCCATCTTTAAAACTGATATAGAATTTGGTAATACAATTTTAAATCAAATTTTTGGACAGGAGATACAGAAAGATTGTCACATAAAGTGACGTTTGCTATTTGTAATTGTAGACTAAAATGCTTTGTGCACAAAATCTTGAATTTATGTAAATAGTAGTTAATAAAGGTGAAGTTCGTTGAATTAAAAAAAAAAAAAAAAAAAAAAAAAAAAAAAAAAAAAACGACGCACCACGACGCACCGAGAAAATATAGAGCCAATTGGACACAAATTCATATGCATACAGGCTTCGAAGGAAAATGCAAAATTTTACATTTTGGCTGCCAGTGAATGAACGGTTGTGGCTACAGCGCATCTGATCTGCGCAACTGGCAGGATATTTAAGAGGAGAAATTACGATTCCAGGTCATAAATTCTTCACGAATTTCATTCCGTGTACTTTAGTAGACAGTAACTATTTTTCGCCTACAGGTGCGCGAACGATATGCGCAAATGTCAGAATTTGAGAGAGGTCGTGTAGTTGGGCTCAGAAGCCGGTTGGCCTTATCGGCGAATAGCTCGACATTTGAGCAGGAGCGATGCCACTATTAGACGATGTTGGCAGGAATGGGTGAACCATGACGCACACAATGTCAAGAAGGAAGCGGTAGGCCTAGAGAAACGACAGAACGTGAAGACCGAGCAATCGTCAAGAGCGGCACTCACAGCCCCAGATGCATCATTATCATCGATTGTACTTGCAACTAGTGCTTCACTGGCCGCAAAAACCATTCATAGACGGCTCACAGAAAGAGGGCTGAGGTCACGGCGCCCCTTGCGCCGACTACCATTGACCTCTGTACAACGTCAAGCCCGTTTGCAGTGGTATCGGGCTCATTCGCACTGGAATGTCACTGACTGAAGTCGAATAGTCTTCAGTGATGAGTTCCGCTTTGAAGTGAGCCCCGATGACCAGCGAAGGCGAGTCTGGAGACGCTCCGGACAGCGGTGTGATACGAAACTGTCTAGTCTGGGGTGCCATTTCATTTCATAGTAGGACCTCTTTGGTTGTTATCCGCCGCAACTTTACAACACAGCGGTACGTCGATGAAGTTCTAAGGCCCGTTGGTGTTGTTCTTCATGTCACGCCACCCTGGGCTTACATTTCAGCAAGATAATGCCCGCCCCCACACTGCACATGTTTCTACTGCTTGCCAAACATTACCTTGGTCAGCAAAGTCACCGGATCTCTCTCCTATTGAGCACCTTTGGAGCAGTATGGGCAGGGCCCTGCAACTAGCTGGGGATGTTGATGATCTAACGTGACAGTTGGACAGAATTTGGCACGATATCCCTCAGGAGGACATCCGCAATCTCTATCAATCGATGCAAAGCCGAATAAATGCTTGCATAAGGGCCAGAGGTGGATAAACGTGTTAGTGAGTTTTTCACTTTGTGAAGCTCTATCACTTAAATAAATCATCCAATTTTTTTCAAACTGTAAGAAAACGAGATTGAAACAAATGATAAGTAGCTTGTTTTGAAAACGAAATTCCAGTGTATGTTTATCTTTCGAACAGTCTTTCTTGCTGCCATCTTACGAAAATTAAAACGTACAGAAATTAAAGATAAGACGAATACGAAACATAGACAACGCTACACACTCCCTTCGCAGTGAAAAGGATTAGGAGATATAATCCTTTCAATAGTGTGGAAACCTGGCGGTCCTTCCACTGCGCGTGGTATGGTTGTGATTGACCGGCGGCGAAATTTTCTCCCGAGATTCGCACTGTATGTGCGGATCTGGATAATGCCTGTGAGTTTTAAGAGGCTGCTCATCGTCTTTTATGGTAAAACACGGTTTCAGTCTAACAATTGAAATTCTTTTGACAGTTCCATTAATTTCAACGTCAAAATGCTTTAGTACTCTGTTTGACAGCATAAGGCCCAAAATAAACTGGTTGCGAAGATGAAGTGGCCCGTTGTTGTATACGAAAACATGTGAGCAATTCAAAAGGTGTTTGGAAACGAATACGGTTGTATTGCCATGGGTAGTCTTTGCAGAAGGTTTTATGTTACGGATAATACTTTGTAGTCTTTTCACGAACTCTGAGTGTGTGACATTAGGGATCGTGGTGATGAATTCTCCAGGTAAACAGAGGGAACTTCCGTAAAGAAGCTCGGCTGAAGAGTATCCTATATCTTCTTTCAATCTACATAATACGAGAACAACCAAAGGTAAAGCGTCTGCACAAGATTTACTTTGTTGTAAATGACATCTCAAGCTTGCATTTATAACCCTGTGTTGTCGTTCAATCAATCCGTTCGATTGTGGATATGCTGCTGTTCTGGATTTTTGAAAGCAGAAGTATTTGCTCAAAGATGAGAAGAGTTGATTTTCAAACTGACGTCCTTGTTCAGACGTAATACGCTGTGGTATTTCAAAAAGAGAAATCCAGATTGAGATCATCCCCTTTGCAACTGTTTCTGCTGATTGATCTGCCATAGAGAGGGCTTCAACACATCTGGAAAAATGATCAATCATTGTTAGTATTTGAAAACTTGACATGAAGGAAAGAGTCCAGCAATATCAATGTGAACGTGTTGAAAACGTTCAGGAGGAACCTTCAAGTCCATAACAGCTGATTTTGTATGCTTTGAACCTTAAAGATCATTGGCATTTCATGCATTCAATACACCATAACTGACAATCTTTATAGTCCATATGAATCTTTTCGTGATTAATTTTGTGCTTCTCATCCCTGTATGAGGTAAGGTATGAATAGAAGAAATATCTGCCAGTGAAAGTTTGAAGGGATGTATGAGTGGTTACTGTGTTACTGTTGGTGTACTAAATCCATTTGTCGGTGCCTGGAATGGGAATCTGAACCATTCTCAGCCTTGGGTTGTTTTTTTAAATTGTTGATTCTTTATCATGTTGAAAATCTGGAATAGTTGCATAATCGATTGGAGATATTAATTCTGGAAACAGCATCAGCAACAACATTTTCTTCTCCCTTGATGAAGTGAATATTCGTTGAAAATTGAGCAATATAACTCAATTGTCTTGCTTGTTGTTATATTAGTGCTTTTTAAGAGCACCAAATAAAAACTAGAGCTTTTAGTGGTTAAGCATTACACATTAAAACTTGCGTTGTGATTATTAATTTAAATATCCTAACAACCCAATGATAACTGGTGTGTGAGTCATATATAAGCTTACCAGCAAATAAAATAAAACATCATACTAAATTTATAAGTGAAACAGACTTTTATTTTACTATTAAAATTAATTTAAACTATTAGCATTCTCTTAGGAGCCAAAAATAAATATTGTACATTTTAGCATATAATATTAGAATTAATCAAATCTTAAATTACTTATGAAAACTAATTGATAATTAACTCATTGTACTTATAATCACGTAACTTTATATCTCTCAATATTAACCCCATACACTAAATCAATAAACATGAATTAACACCTTTCTAACTTGATTTTGAAATGAATTAATTACTTTAAGGAATTAAAATTAAGGATTCAACAAAATTCACTAAGATGAATTAACTTATCTTTTGAAAACCAAACAAGTGGAAGCCGCACAAACAGGATTAAGGTAATCATATGTCGAGGAACTTCAAAGTCTATGAGCAGAAGGTTGGAAAACCTAAAGCAGGTGGAGTAGCACCACTCAGATATAGTGAGGTGACATCAAATTTATAAGCAGAAAGCAGGGGGAATTTTTTCGACATGGACGAAATGTCATGCAAACTAGTCAACTGGCAAGATATAGAAATTCACTAAAGATGACTGATGGGCCCCTCCAGCAACATCCACAGCTCCACGAACATGGGTGCGAGAGAAGATGAACTAGGCAACAACAGAGTTGAATCCTCTGGCCTTGAAAGGAGGAAATAAATGGCTATGCATAGGTCATCATGAATCAGCAAGATGTTGAGGACCGCAACAACCCCAAGATGAAGATGAACCACACTTCCACAGGGCAGAAGCACATGTTAACTGATGGCACAGTAATACAACAAAACCTCCTTCGAGAGTAAAGTGGGTAATTAAGAGGGAACCATATTATTGTACCTCATTGTTACTTGCATTCCTCAGCACATCATTGAGAGGAAAAGGGATCGCAAGAGTGTTCAAAGAGCTAGCAAGAAAGTCATCCTAAGAAGCTGCACCGCAGTTAATAACGGGAATCAAGAGAGTTCAAGAATGCGAAAAAATCTAGTGCACCGGCTTTTCGTTAGAAACGTTTACCAATGGCGACAAAACTCACTCAAAAGGGTGACAATGCCCGACAAAAACGCCCCGAAGAAAACAGATAAAAATTCTTACTTTTCAAAGCGTTAGTTCAACACCTTTCCTTTGCATCGCCAGAAACTTTGCCAAATAAAAACACCTGTTGATAGTAAACCCAGAACTCTGCCGGAAGCACAAAGTGATCTTCATCACAAATCACCCCAAAGCAGCTTAAAAATGACAAGGTAGCAATTACACCAAATACTACAAAATTTTGTTAATTAAATGAGCATATTTCCCAAAATAATTAAGCTATCAACTTGAAAGTAATTTTAAATCAAAGTTCAAATCTTTCTGTTCCTTCTAGTATAAGTTATAAATATGTACACTCAAATTAAGTATTTTAAAATACAGATTATAACATGAAAAACACACCCATTCCCATTGTCTGCTGCCATGCACGTTCCGAAAACGAAAGTAATGAACTTATTATCTTAAGTACAAAACTCTAATTAAAGGAAAAACGAATTAACAGAGATTAAATAAAATACATACTGAGTAGCATAATTTAGAATATAATGAATGAATTAAAAAATTAGCTTAATTTCGCTACACAACATTGCTTGGGAAGGTTTTGTCTAAATTTTGTTCAAAAACGAAGGTGAGAGGTTTGTGGCCCATATAAATTTTGAAAGACCTTCCTTCTAATATGTACCTAAAATGCTTTATTGCCGTGTAGACGGACAAGAGCTCTCGATCGCATCACTGTACTTTCTCCGAGTGTCAGTTAAGGAGCTTGACAGGAAACTTAATGGACGCATCTCTCACTGGTCAATTTGATGAAAGATGGCCCTGATAACTGTATCTGAACCATTGCATGTGAAAGATATGGTAGCATCAGTTGAGGGATGAACCAGCATCATAGCGCGAAAAAGGTAATTTTTGAGGCTTTTTTGAATGCACTGCGAGAAAATGGACCAAAGATAATGGTTTTTGCATCTTCCACTGAGCAGTGAGGTTAGGGGTTGTTGAAATCTGGCACACTTTGGGATGAAGCAGTGATAAAAATTGATCATCCCTAAGAACTTGCGCAAGTTAGTGGATGATGTGGATTCGCGTGTGTTTATATGGCATCAACTTTTGTCGGAAGAGGTCTTTTCCCTTCAGTTGTGATTTCATACCCCAAAATAATTAAGTGCAAAAAATACATTTTGCAACATTGATACATAAACCATAGTCAAATCTCCAAGTGCTTATGGTGTAACTCTTCTTCTGGAGAAGCGATTAGTAGGTCATCTAAATAGCAGAATGTAAAGTCTAATCCTGATAGTACCATATTCACGAATTGGTGAAATGTCTGTGCAGCGTTGCGTAAACCAAATGTCATGAATGGGAATTCAAACAGCCCAAAAGGAGTTATAATGGCCATTTTGGGGATGTTGCTTTTTGTGCACTGAAATTTTTTATAAGCTCCAATCAAGTCATTGGATGATACATCCTCTTTCTGTGTAGAATATAGCCACAGTTGGTGAGGCACGGTAGAGGATATTGATCAGGAGTGGTGATATATTAAGAGCCCTGTAATCACCACATGGCCTCCAATAGATTCCAATCAATCAGTTGGATCAGAAGGTTGCATGTTCAGATCACGTCTGGGTCCCCAATGAAGTTCGTTGAATAAAATCTAAAGTATTATAAATATACTATAAAGAGCAAACTTCTTTAAACAATTTTATTAACCCTACACTGCATTATGTTGCCAAATGGCTACACAGGTGATTTGTCTTCTTAATGACCAGCAAAGTGTAGCCATAAGGCAACCCTATGTGTCGAGAGCAAGTTTTGTACATCTTTAATTCAATTATCACCTTTTATTCTCAATAGATGGCAGTGGTTACCTGTAATCTAATAGTAAATGAAACCATGGGATAGACTTTTCAAATTACTTGAATGACCAAATTTTGCACTTGCTATTTACAATTAAATGTTTTTCTACGAAAACTAAAAAAATCATATGCATAAAATTAATATTTATCTTCCACTTAACAGGCTTTTTATGTAAAAGCTAACATTAAAAAGAAATTAGGTCGTAATATGCATCTGCGCCTATTTGGCAACATTATGAAGGAAGGATGCAGTGAACAATTCAACTCAGCACTGTAGTTCAGAAAGTATGTGCTCTGTATACAATTCTTAGTATTTCGTATTTCTGTATATAATTCTTAGTATTTCGGAGTATTCTTTTATTCTGAGGTTAAAGGTTACCTCATTTTTACAATTCATCTCTGCACCTAGATAACTGAAATTATAGACTACAGATACTAATTTCTAAATGATTAAGTCAAATCTTAAAACGAGACATTTTAAAGAAGTTTTATTTTCGTTAAGTCAGATTTTAAACAAGACATGCATTTAGTTTAATTTTCATTAAAAGAAAGGTTAAATCTTTTTGCACCTATTTTTCCAATGCTATGAATACCTGTTTAAGAGCAAGAACATTACAGGAAACAATGCAAATATCATCTGCATAAGTAATTGAATAGTAATATTGAAAAATTTATACCCTTGTTCACAAAAATAAAACTTGGCTTATCCAGAGCCAAATGGGGGTGATATTAAATAAAAGCACAGAATTTATGATTGTTCGTATGTCAGGCTTATCCCTAATTTACGCTAAATTACACTGCTTGGTCATAGTTTCACGGTCAATGGAATAATACGTAAGTATCACACTTTTTAAGGGAAATTGGCTCATATCCATGTTACACATATAAAAAACGTCACAAATATCCATGCTGCCAGCTTTTTCACTGAATTTAAACTCATGTAAAACTACCAATGTATGGCGACATTATTGCTTAGCCACTTACAAGCCTGTTCTCAGGGGTTTGAGCATTTTTAACTATAAATGAATTAATATAAAAGCTGATGTATAAATAAAAAATTACCTTAATAAAAATCCTACAATCTAACATCCAGAAAGTAGTTGACAACATGGAAATAACCTGAGAGGCATGTTATTAGATGACACATGAGCTAATTAAGCAAGATAAATCAAATTTTGACAACGATGTTAGCTATTTCAAAATGTGTGGCTAAGTGTGTAAAACAAAACGTACAGAAGAAGGCAAAAGCCTTATAACCACCACCCTAAACTGCAGAATACAGTTTAAAATATTATTTCAAACAATTCAGCAATCATAATACTATGGTGTTTAAAATGATAAGTATAATACATTTATTTATAATAAATAAGACAATACTGAATGGCTAAAGATGTTAAAACTGTAGAAAACTTAACTGACACAAGCAATTCCACAAGTGAAATAATTAATAACAAATAAAATAAAAATAATGGATAATACAAAAGAAGCAGCTTCAATTAATACAATTTTTAAGCAAAACTGC
Source organism: Stegodyphus mimosarum (assembly GCA_000611955.2). Taxonomy (NCBI): domain Eukaryota; kingdom Metazoa; phylum Arthropoda; class Arachnida; order Araneae; family Eresidae; genus Stegodyphus; species Stegodyphus mimosarum. The sequence continues at coordinate 63,072 of KK120982.1, read as the reverse complement.
CAAAGTTTTAACATTGTGAAATTTGCATGGTATACAAAACAGCACTGAAAAGTAAAAAAAATATCAATATTCTCTGTAATGACTTTTTGTCTGTGAAGCAGGTGGACTTTCCAAATGGCTTCATGCAATATAAAACATAAATTGATTATAAATATTGCATTTATGCATGTCCTAATAATTACTTTTTATATGAATTTAATAATTAAACATATTTGTAGATTTACAACAGGTTTAGTTCTACTTAAAATTTTGTAACTAGTGCATAATAACACATAATATTCACAAAATACTTTTGCTATATTATACAGATGCTGATAATCCAGCACGCAAAAGTTCCGATATGTAGGTTGTTAATTTTTTCTACATTACTATTTAAATTAGCACACTGCACATTTAAGACAATTATGAATTTTAGAATGGTATTGAAATGGGTGGAGTCTCATGTTTGGATCAAAATGATAGCTAATATCATTCCCAGATAGGACTTCAATGTTATTCATTCTTTAAATAAATTTAAAGATGCTCAAAAACACTGAAAACACATTTAAAAATGCATTTTATTTTACAAAAAAAAATTAACTTTTATTACAAAAAGAATATAGCCTGTAGAATAATATGTAGAAGCACTATGTGTATTATTTATTTAAATATACATTGTTCTCTATCTAAGCCTTAGCAGCTCCAGATGAGCCCATTCGTTGTGGATCCTGAGAAGGATAGTGAATGGCAGGTTTGGATGGTGTATTTGTTTCTTCGGATGTAGTTGTGGCAGGCTGTGAGGGTAATGGAGGCGGAGGATAAGATCCAGGCGGTCGCAAACCAGGAGGCATAGTCACAGGAGGAGGTCTCATAGATACACTTCGATGTCTCATGTATTGCAATGAAGGAGGAGGAGGTGGTGGCAGCGTGAAGCCCATACCTGTAATGGGAATAGAAATTAGATTAAAAAAGCTATCAAATTCAAATCAAGGTATTTGAACCTGACATAATGCCACCACATCAGTATGAATTCAGATTTAAAATTGAAATCTTAAATTATCTTCTGAAAATATTACCTATGAAATTTAAATTATTTTAAAACAAACCAATCAAATATTAAGACTACTCAACTACTTTTGCATGATTCTAATTTTAAAATGAATCATCAATGCTTAAGTACTGCAAATTTTATGCAGAAATTTAGGCCCACTTCTGGTAGTTAGAAACATGTTAATTTTAAGCAAAAATGCAACCTTTGACTGGTATTAACTTTAAGTAAAATTCTACCAATTTTAAGGAGGATCTGAAACAGGTCCCTCTTTGGGGAGTGGGTATTTGTAGCATAGACAGCAAACACAAAATGAGCATAATGCCATTTATTCAGCAAAAAAAGCAATTAAACAAGAAAAAGATATACAATTTTTGAAAATGCTGGTAAAACCAGGAGTGGAATTAATATAATTAATTTTAAAGAAGGCACATTCTTATGAACAAGAAAGGATTCAAAGAAATCCAATTTTTCACCTGGAGGAACTTTAAGGTCAATTTCAGCAAAATCAAAATCGTGATATATGAACAACAATGATTAATAAAAATTTTATACACTGCTGGCCACCGTAAATCCAACACCCTGAAGGAAGCATGCAAATAACATGAAATTTACAACATGCATTAGTGGAGGTGAGGTATGCAAATGATTAGAATTTCAGCGCAGATAAACATCATGTGCACCTGTGGCGTCACTTCAAAGCGATATTTAAGGCTTCGAGTTTTCGATGATTTCAAGTTCAGCAATTGTGTTTTTTTCAAAAAAAAAAAAAAAAAAAACGATCAATTATGCCACGTAGTAAAATGCGATCATCATTTGATCAAGTATTCGAATTCGACAGAGGAAGGATAGTGGCCTACCGAGAGTGTGGATTATCTTTCAGGGAAACCGGCAGTCGTGTTAGACGAAACCAAACAACTGTAATGCGGATATCTGACCGCTGGATGCAGTAGGGTATGACGGATCGACATGTTCGATCGCATCCACCTCAGTGCACCACTTCACGTTGTGACAGGAACATTGTGCGCATGGCAGTGATGGATTGCTCAGTCACATCACGAACCATAGCACAGCACATTCAGTCTGTAATGCACCATCCAGTGTCTGCGCATACCATTCGACGCTGTTTACAGCAGACGTCTCCGCCACCAATGGTGCGATGAAAGAAGGATATGGACGGCAGAATGGAATGAAATTGTCTTTACTGACAAGCCACGCTTCTGTCTGCATCACCACGATGGTCGGCTTCGAGGCTGCAGACACCGTGGAGAGAGGATGTTGAACAGCTGCGTTATGCACCGCCACACTGGTCCTGCACTGGGTATTATGGTATGGGGCGATATTGGATATCACTCTCGCACTCCTCTAGTATGCACTGCCGATACTTTAAACAGCAAGTGCTACATCTCCGAGGTGTTGGAGCCAGTTGTCCTTCCTTACCTTCAGGACTTGCCCACAGTCATATTTCAACAGAATAATGTGCAACTACACGTGGCACGCATTGTCCAAGGGTTCTTCGTCAATCGCCAGATTGAATTGCTTCCCTGCGCGGCTTGCTTTCCGGACCTTTCACCGATAGAAAACATGTGGTCCATGGTTCCTGAATGATTGACCCAGATTACATCCCAAACTGCCACATCAGATCAACTCTTGCAATGTGAGGAAGCTGCTTGTTCCAGTGTACCCGAAGAACAGATCCAAAGTCTCTCTGAATCAATGCCGAGGCGTGTGGCAGCGGTGATCTCCAACAATGATGGCTACTCTGGCTACTGATTCTAGAAGGAACCACACTTCACAGAAGTCTATAAATTTAATCATTTCACACTTGGTCAACATGTTATCTACTAAATAAATTTTGTTGTGATATCTCTTGTCTTTCTTGGTGCTGCAATTTGGGTGGCCAGCAGTGTAGTATCTCCTTTCTGAACACAGGATTACTGTTAAATTTTAATTTCTTTAAATCTGATTGATATATATCAAATCATAAAACAAGAAATACTGTAAATTCCCCCATAAAATCAAAGAAAAATTCTTAAGAACTAAGTAATTAATTTTATCGGCATACGAAAAATGATCTGAAATAGGAAGATTCATAAATGGTTAATATATAAAATGGGAAGACATTGTGGTTATCATGATTATTTTTAACAGCAGAATAATAACAGCCTATAATGCAAGGGTAATTTTTTAAAGGCTTTATAAATAATTGTGGGAGAAATGTTTACCAATGATAAACGATTTCAAATGACCAAACTCCTAAAGAAGAAAAATTTCAGAAAAATAAATCTTAACCAGCAAAAGATGTCAACAGTTATTATAGGTTTAACACAGTGATATGATTTAATATGTGGAGCCAAGTAAACAGAAAATGGTTTATGATAGTATGCTGGTATCAAATTTATTAAGAGTAATTAGAATACAAGATAATATAATTTAATTTGTTTTAAAGCAGTTGTATAATTTAAATATATTAACTATATCCAAAGAAATATGTAATAAGAACCTGATAATACAAAGCACAATTTTTAAATTTATGTAGAGATAACAGTGGTTAATAAAGAAGCCCATATTGTCAATTTAGTTTAAGTGCTATGCCAGCAAGTTATTTATTTTAAATTTCATTCATTTAAACAAAGAATAAATAAAAAATATTGTTTTGAAATAAACGAACATACCAATTGGTGGTGGACCTCTTAACATTGCCATAGGAGGAGGGTAGGGTGGAAGAGGTGGTGCAGAAGACAGCATTGATGGTGTAGGAGGTAAATTGAAATAATTATTAGCCAATTCTTCAGGAGGTGCTGGAAGAGCTAAAAAATATAAATGCACATTTTAATTTCCTTTAGAAAAAAACATTGTTAAAAAAAGTTTGTTCGTGTTATCTTGGAAAACATTTAAAATGAATATACTGTATTTCTTCAATCACAAGATTACTTTTAACTATATATACATATATATAATAACAATATTTATCAGTCATGCTCAACTATGGTCCCAGCTGTGTGTATTCTCCATATTAGGTAGGAGGTGGGTTGCCAGTCAAAGTCCTAATGAGGTTAGAAACATGCCAATCCTGCTACATGCCAAGAGGTCCCCATTTGAGATGGCAGACTTTCAGAAAGTTTCTCTCCAAACTAACACTACACTGATCAGTCCGAGTCATCACTCACAGTAGTGAGAACATAAGAGCCTAGAGAACTGAATGGTCGCCAATTTGCTACCCACCAGTATTATACGGCTACCTGAAAGCTTATGCACTTACACAGGAATTATGTCAACTTTCCCAAACTGGGCCAATGAAGATTTGGCTCAAGGTATTTCCCAGTACGTTAAGTGAAACCTCCAGGCTTGTGTTTTTATACACTGGTACCGAGACTGCCAGAGTAAAGATCCCTGCTAGAACAGTAAACAATTGCTGAGAGGGGCAAATAATATCCCAAGTGTAAAATATATAAGCCATTATATAAGACAGGATATATGAATTCTGTGAAGAAAAAAACAGTAAAGACTGCAGTGAATGAAAGAAATCTCAAAATACAGTTTCTAAAATTCTGAAACAGGAATTTTTCTTACAGAATGCATCAAAGATTCAGAAGGTCACCAAATGTTAATGCTAAAAATAACAGTTTTCCGTCACTAATGTGCATTAGCAGAAAAGTCGAGAAATTAGTTTTTTATACTCTTACACAGAACTAACAACTGCATCATGTTGCAGTGATATAAAAATGACTACTTCTTCGATAGAAGAATTCCAGATGATGAAGTTAATAAGGTCTGATATTCATGATAAAAAACTATTCAGCAGAAAATACATCAGTTTGCATTGTTAAACTAGAAAACAAACTAAAATGTATAGTAAAATACTTGTTTAAATCTGTTGCAATTTAATGTTGAATTTCAAAACAGTTTTTTTAAATAAATTTGAAATCAGATAATTTTTTTTTATTTTAGACTATTAGATAATACATTGTTTTCAGTTTTTCAGCTTATATGTTAACTTTTGCTACTTATTAATATTGTATCCACATGAATAGTTGATAATTAGACTAAATAGGAAATAGAAAATAAGGTAGAATCAATTATTTCAATTAAATGAAAAGTCAAAATTAAAAAAATATAACAAAACCAAAATTTTCTTTTCAGATGCTTAACATGCTTGATGCTAAATTATTTTAAATTTACAGGCTTTGATTAATATTGTCGCGTAGATGAAGGGATCGTACAAATGAACAGGCAAGTACTCAAGTCTAAACTCGAAACTTTATTAATTCGAACTGAATGAAGAACTACTTATATACTACAGCTGATTAGCATACTGGAACATTTCAGACTCGGAATGTTCTGGAACATAAAGAAAATAGGTTAATAAGAAGGAAATTTACATAAAAATCGATTATCAGGCATCTTGCCTTTGATAGGTTTCGAACCTGCGACCTTCGTCTCTCGAGTCCTGCGTCTTATCCACTAAGCTATGAGGAGCTCAGTTGAAAGGTGCAATTTTCGCTACATTTCCCCCTTCTTAGGAAGAAGCAGCGTCCCGCTGTGATCTGGTCTGGCTTCTTGTAACAGGTCTCCTGGGAATATTGGACTTTCTTTCATCGTCTAGTTGTACTTTTGGATCAAGAAAAGGCTTCAATCTCAACACATGAACGATGTCTTTTGAATTCCGTCTCTTCGTATTTTGTTCTATACTTTCTACTTCGTACATCACGTCAGAGAGCCGTCGTGTTATTCGATACGGTCCAAAGTAACGTTTTAGGAGCTTTTCGGATAATCCAATATTTCGTACTGGAGTGAAGACCCAGACTAAGTCTCCAATGTTGTAGCTGACAGGTCGATGCCTTTCGTCATATCGGCGCTTGTCTGTGATTTGCGCTTTAAGAATATTGAGTTTTGCAAGCTGTCTAGCTTCTTCAGCTCTAGTGATCAGATGTTGCGCATAACTATTGTCAGAATCTTCGATACTGTATGGAAAAATTACGTCGAGAGGAGTCTGGATGTCTCTACCATAAATGAGAAAGAATGGGCTGAATCCCGTTGTGTCTTGTTTCGCTGAATTATAGGCATAGGTTACAAATGGTAGAACAGTATCCCAATTTTTCTGTTCAACGTCTACGTACATGGACAGCATGTCTACCAGTGTCTTATTGAATCTTTCAGTTAAGCCATTGGTCTGAGGGTGGTATGCAGTCGTCAGAAGATGAGACGTCTTGCATAGTTGAATGACTTCTTTAACAACGGTAGATAGGAAGTTGCGTCCTCGGTCACTTATCATCTCTTTGGGGGCACCATGCTTCAGTACAATTTCTTCAACTATAAACTTGGCAATTTCAGTGCCCTCAGCTGTCGGTATTGCCTTTGTGACTGTAAATCTGGTAAGGTAATCTGTGCAAACTATTATCCACCGGTTCCCATTTCGAGTAATAGGAAAGCGTCCAAGTAAATCTATCCCAATTTTGGTAAACGGTGAGTCGGGGGGTTTTATTGGATGAAGCTGTCCCGGTGGAAGCTGAGGTGGCGATTTCCGTCTTTGGCATTCTCGGCAGTGTGATACATACCGCCGTGTGCTCCCATATAGCCCTGGCCAATAGTACTTCCTGCTTATTCGGTCGTACGTTTTGGCAAATCCGAGATGTCCAGCGGTTGGAGCATCATGAAGGCTTCTTAGAACCTCACTACGAAGTTGCTTTGGTACTACTAAGAGCCATTGCTGTCCCATAGGATCATAGCTTCTTTTGTACAGTATACCATTTCTCATTTGATAATTTTGATATGTGTCACCTCTCTTGAGAATTGTAATAATGGATTTTAATTGTTTGTCCTTCTGCTGCTCTTTTCCGTAATCTACGATGGCTGCAAAGAAAGGGATGTCTTCATTGTTTTCAATTATTGGTTCTATAAGGGGCTTCCTTGATAGTGAGTCTGCATCGGCGTGTTTGCGACCGCTCTTATAGACGATATTTATGTCGTATTCCTGCAGCCTGAGAGCCCACCTTGCAAGTCTTCCGGATGGATCCTTAACATTGGCCAGCCAGCATAAAGAATGGTGATCCGTGACTACCGTGAAGGGTTTTCCGTAGAGATATGGCCTGAATTTACTGATTGCCCAGATGACGGCAAGGCATTCTTTTTCGGTCGTAGAATAGTTCCTTTCAGCTGCAGTAAGGGACCTGGATGCATAGGCTATTGGCTTTTCTTTGCCTTTCTGAATCTGAACCAGTACTGCACCGATGCCATAGCCGCTAGCGTCAGAATGTATCCTCGTTTCTGCGTCTGGAATAAAATGTCCCAAAACAGTGCCACTGGTCAGCAATCTTTTGAGCTTTGCGAAAGATTCAACCTGTAACTCGTTCCAAGAAAATTTTGCATCTTTCTTCAACAAGTCCTGCAGGGGCTGTGCGATATCCGCGAAATTTTTAATGAATCGTCGGTAGTAGGAGCACAAGCCCAGAAAACTTCGGACATCGGCGATATTCTGCGGAACAGGGAACTTTGCTACAGCCTCTACCTTTTGTGGATCGGGATATATCCCATGTTGATCGACTAAGTGTCCCAGGATAGTCAGCCTCTTTTTGCCGAATGAACATTTCTTGGAATTTAGCGTCAATCCTGCTCTTTGGATGCATTTCAGTATTTCCCTCAAACGCTTTTGGTGTTCTTTGAAATTAGGAGCGTACAGGATTATGTCGTCGAGGTAGCAAAGGCAAATATTCCATTTGAGGCCTCTTAGTACCGTATCCATCATCCGTTCGAACGTGGCTGGAGCATTGCATAATCCGAACGGCATGACTTTAAATTCATAGAGACCATCTGGAGTCACAAAAGCTGTCTTTTCTCTGTCTTTATCATCAACCTCTATTTGCCAGTATCCTGACTTCAGATCCATCATAGAGAAAATTTTTGCACCAGCTAGGCAGTCCAAGGCATCATCGACGCGAGGCAACGGATAGACGTCCTTTTTGGTTACCTTGTTTAATTTTCTGTAATCGACACAAAAACGCCATTCACCATTTTTCTTCTTCACAAGCACGACTGGAGATGACCATGGGCTGTCTGACGGTTGTATCACGTCTTCTTTTAGCATTCGTTGCACTTCGTCTGCAATCACACGCCTCTCAGCGGCTGACACACGGTACGGCCTTTGTTTGATTGGTGCACTGTCACCTGTATCAATCCTGTGCTTCACCGCATTGCATCGGGATTTTCTCGCAATACTGTTAAAGTCAAAAACGTCACTAAATTCATCCAGTAGACTCAGTAGATCGTCTTTCTCAGCATTGGTCAGATCAGTATCGAAAATTTCTTTTAAGTTTTTTGAGATAACGTATTCTTGAACCTATGTCCCTTGGAACCTTCTGGAATCTGACCTAGGGAGCAAATAGAGTCGTTTTTTATGCTCGTTAAACAGCCCACATTCATCCCTTTCGGTATCAGTTGGGTTCGTCGAGAACAATTAGTTACCCATAATTTACCACAACCATCCTCTATAGTGACAATTGAAGCTGGTATTGATAGTTCTTTTTCGCACATCAGAAATCTATTTCCAACAATCATAGCTCCATCTGCTTCCTGTAGTTCTGAACTCAAGGCACATATTCGCCTTGTGGTGTTTGCTTCAATTAAATAATCGGTTGCGGCAAACAAGGAAGACTCCGACTTATTTAAATATTCATTGTCTGGAAGGATTTCTGCAAGCTGAAGTTCTTGATTTCCACAATCGATAACGGCATCGGTGGCACGAAAAAAGTTCCATCCAAGTATTATTTGATGACTACATTCAGGAAACACAAGGAATTCAAACGGCCTCTTAGTCCCATTTAAATCAACTTTCAATACACAGCGCCCCGAGGCGGCTACAGGTTTACCGCAGGCAGTTTTCAATATAGGTCCATTTTCAGTAAACATAGGAGCATTCAGCTGTCGACGTAACTCCTCAGATATGACGGAATAATCGGCTCCCGAATCAACAAGAGCTTTTACACACTGTCCGTTCACGGTGATAAAAGTGGTATTCTTTTTCAACTTGGCTGTGGTGTACGTCGGAGGATTTTCTTCATCTGCGGCCTCACCTCCTGCACAGGTCGCTTGAGCTAGTTTTCCTCATTGGTTCGGCGTGGGGAACGGCTGGAGCGGCGTACTGGCGACTGCGATTGTCTGCGGTTGAGAGAGCGTCGCGGATAAGGTGAACTGCTCCTTATTCGGGAAGAAGTAGGTTGTGCATAATAGTCGTCGAAACCGTATGTAGAATCAGTATCTCTGTCCCGTCGAGGGTTGAATGTCTTTGCAGCTCTTGCATTTTCAAATATCTGGCGTCTCTCCCTACAGTACCTCAGAACGTGTCCTGGGCGTCCGCAATGAAAACACAGAGGCACATTATCGTCAGTCCTCCACAGATCTGTCCTACGTTGTGGAGTAGTTCTCTGGCTAATTTCATGTCTTGGCTGCGGCCTGACTGGAAGTGAACATTGGATAGTGTTTTTGCTTCTCTCTGCTCCTGTGAGTGGTGCCAACGCCTCTATAACCTCTTCCCGGACCATAGATGCTATGTCATTCGATGCTACAGGTTCTATTTTCGTGTAGCCCTGAACTTGTGGCAGGAATTTCTGAAGCTCTTGCCTAACGATGGCGCGCACTAGAGACTCCAATTCACCGGCGTCCGCATCGGCCGACACTGCGGAGACATTAGGTAGCCTCTGAAATCGTGGTCGGGCGATACGTCTTCGTCGAAGGCTTTCTATGTGACGGCAGCGTTTCACGAAGGCATCGACACTGTCATAGTCCTGGGACGACAGGACCTGGTACAAATCCTCAGCAATGCCTTTCATGAGATGGGCCACTTTCTCGTCTTCAGACATGGACGGGTTTGCTTTTCGGCAGAGAGAAAGAACATCTTGAATGTAAGCTTCAGACGTCTCATCGATTTGCTGCGCACGTGTGAGTAGTAATCGCTCAGCTTGGCGCTTCACGTCAGCTGTACGGGAAAATGCGTTCTTAAGAGCATTCCTGAAAACAGTCCAACTAGTAAATGTGTCTTCATTATTATCGAACCACTGTCGAGCGGTTCCGGCAAGGTAAAAAATGACGTTCGCCAAGCACATTTGGTCATCCCAGTGGTTATAGTTGGCGATTCGATCAAAGTCCTTGAGCCATCTATTAGTATCTTCTTGGCCGTCCCCGGTGAATATACACGGGCTTCTGGGTAGTTGGTACGTCAGGATCGGTATTGGTGCGATGTTACTCGAAGCGGAACTAGCTCCTGCTGGAGGATTCTGCTCGGTTGCCTTTTCATCAACCATCTTTCTCGGTCTTATATGCGAATCCCGTAAGAGCCCAAACTCAGGAGGAAGTCCTCGAATCCGAAGGCTTTGGCGTAACTCTGCCGTAGTAACTTGAGTGGTACCCGGCGCCTCCACCATACTGTCGCGTAGATGAAGGGATCGTACAAATGAACAGGCAAGTACTCAAGTCTAAACTCGAAACTTTATTAATTCGAACTGAATGAAGAACTACTTATATACTACAGCTGATTAGCATACTGGAACATTTCAGACTCGGAATGTTCTGGAACATAAAGAAAATAGGTTAATAAGAAGGAAATTTACATAAAAATCGATTATCAGGCATCTTGCCTTTGATAGGTTTCGAACCTGCGACCTTCGTCTCTCGAGTCCTGCGTCTTATCCACTAAGCTATGAGGAGCTCAGTTGAAAGGTGCAATTTTCGCTACATTATTATTCAATCTACATTGCAAATACAGAACAAGTTACAAAATAAAGTTCCATGAGTGCTTTTAGTAGAAATGCTGGAATATTCAACTTATTAATATTAAAATATGATCATGAATTATTTGATGCACTGAAAATTATATTACCTTCAGCAATGAATAACGGTACAATTTTCTACAGTATAAACATTGTATGTTTTGATACAAAGACTAACAAAAGACTTCATATATAACCTTACATATAATAAACTGAAACCTTATATATAATATACCATATAGTTCAAATACAAACTTGTGCATGGGGATGTTTAATATATTATAAGTCAAACACATTTGCACAAAAATATCTTAAATTACATTCTCAGTTTCCAACACAGTACCACCAGACTAATGTACCTAGCACAGTAATCTAATAAGCATCAGATTTCAGCAAAGAAAAAAATGTTTTACCACAGCCTTTAAATCATTTCCAAATGGCATCCTTCAAATCATTATCATTGTAATAAACCACACAAACTGCTTCAGTTTTTCAAAAAAAAAAAGAAGTTATTTGGGCACAGGTCTGGTGAACATTATGGCTGAAGGAGAAGCTGAAATCTACATTCCTGAATAGCAATCTGGGAACTATGAGCCCTGTGGCTGGAGCATTGTCATACAAAAGTAACATTTTACTGTTGAGTTTTCCTTTATGGCTTGTTGAAGCTGAATCAATAGGTTAGCATAACCTGGCACATAATTAACAAACAGTGGTATGTTCTCTTCTTGCCAAAAAAAATGCCCAAATTTTTCCTGCAGATTTCTGGGTTCCAAACTGATGATAGTTAGATAGATGTATTGTTTTTTCACACCATGCTCTTTTTTGTTTCTGAGCTTCACCCTGAAGCCATGGTCTCTCTGGCTAGCCATGAATTAAAAATTTTATATTCATTTATCATGGACAACTGTTCTTGAAGGCATTTCATCTGTTTCATTTCTGGCATCAACGTTCTGGGTATCCAGCTGGCAAATACCTTCGACAACTTCTACATTTCATGCAGGATTTTTTACCCCCAACACTGAAACATATTTCTGTAACAAACTGAAACACTGTAAATCATCTATTTTCCATAACAAATTTCTCGATTTTAGCAAACATTTCTCCCAAGTGATGCTATTCCCTGTCTAAACATGAGAACCCACCTTGTAATGGTGATAAAGGAAAATTACTGCATCACAACAGATTGCAACCATGCTTTCATGAATACATTGTATGCTTTCTTTTGTCAAGAATTCAATTAATGTATGAAATTTGATATTTCCAATATTAAAGGGCATTACTGATTGATAACATCTGTTAGCCTCTTAATTTCCCATGTTTTTCATCTCAGAGGTATGTCATACTTTGGGTTTAAAACTTATCATATGACTCTAATATACAAAGAACATCAATATGCAATCCTCTCTTCCTAAGCCTTACCTGAAATTTCTTTCATTCAATTTAAAATTATCTAAATTGATAAAAAAAAAATTATTCAGTGAAATTTGGGGGGGGGGAGATGAAATCCCCAAAATAGCAACATTTTACAAAACTGGCATAAGCATAACAACTTAATTAGAAAAATATATAAGTTCAGTTTCTGAATTATTTTTTTACTAACAAGATAAAAATATTTTGGAAATGTTTTACACTCAATACTTTCCCAAATTTACTTCAAATCATGAAAGCTTATTTACTACATAGCAGAAACTGAACATTGAAACATTATTTTACAAAGAAATGAGTTATTCTCACCATCAGGTAAACCAGGAACAGGTTCCAGATTCTTCGGCTCTGCTTCTTTAGTTCCACCAGTACTTATTTTGGCTTGCGATCTGCCCCATTTTATTGTAAGTCTCCTTCCACAAAGAATTAGTTTATTGAAAGCTTTCTCTGCAGCTAATTCTGCTGCATTCCTTGTAGTAAACTGGATAAAAGCACACTGCTGTTTGCTTAATAATGTAATGGAGCGTATTTCTCCATACTGATAAAAATGATCTCTAAAATAAAAATTAAAAAAAAAATAAATAAATAAAAAAAAGAGATAAATAAACTGCTTAAAACTTCAATAATTATGCAATGCAATTTCACTCTAGGAAAAAAAAGCACTCTTAAATGTTTCCTTTTTTTTTAGGTATTCCATCATGGTTAGAACATTCTTCTATTTGTACATTTGCAGCATTAGGCAATGTCAGTGGCAACTAGTAAGCGATAAGTATGCAGTACTAACTAGTATGTACACACTCAAACCACACAGAGTCACTTTTCCGCTGTCTGGTCAAAGCGGCAGCAAACTGTTATAATAAATCGTAATCCTTACTCATGTTCTTGCCCATTTAAGTGACATTATGTGTTAAAGAGAATAAATGTTAAGTTTTTCAACTTGACTTTTATGAAATCATATACAGTCCACAATAACATTCTATCAATATCTGGGTCCTCACCGACCCAAAGAAAGATCAGTAATTATGGATAATCTTATAGTAGTAGTAGTAGGCAATGTGAGACAAAATTTCTTGCCCCCTAAGTAGCAACACTGAGTAGGCAACGTGGTTATCTAAAGACAAAAGTCACAAAACTGGAATATTCTCTGCATGACTTCGTTGAAAACGAAGGAAGAATATTATTTGTAGAAGTGAAATTTCAATCACTATCTGGAATAAAGCGATCCTTGGTTGAACTAAAATTGCAGTACTTTAATCTACCAGCAGAGGTCTCCATAGAGGAATCCTGTCAAATCATTGAAAATCTAGAGAAAAATCTGCAAAATTGCAGTACTTTAATCTACCAGCAGAGGTCACCATAGAGGAATCCTGTCAAATCATTGAAACTCTAGAGAAAAATCTAGAAAAAAATGGAGGTAAGTCTAAAATACCTCCTTTCAAAATTAAAATCAAAAGTTAATAATACATTGTCAACACTGAAAAATACTGCTGAAAATATTAATGTTAAACTGTCCAAAATACCTTTACCCTAATTCTCTGGAAAATATGAAGAATTCCAAAACTTTAAATGCCAATTTATGTCCTCAATTGATGAAAATAAAAAAATAAGTGAAACACAAAAGCTGCTCTTAAAGAAAAAGCAAAAAAATATCAACACTAGGTGAAGATGCATATCAATCATTGTTTCAGGCAAAACCATGATATGAAAATAAACAAGCAATAATTGATAATTGTATATAAAATACTTTAAACCAAAAGAGAATTCAACAAGAATCAGCTAAGGAACTTTGGCGGTTATCACAATATATCAATGCAATCTAGTGGCTTTGAAGGCCTTAGAGCACGATCTTGATAAGCTGTCTAATATCTAATATTAACCAATATTAGAGAGATTGCCGATGAATTGTTTGGAGGCCAAAACAGCTCAAGTTTATACGTTCGAATAGTAAAGTTGCATTCACACTGGTCCATTGGAGCGAAATGTGGCAGCGTGGGAAAAAATGCTTTCCGCATATGTCAATTCATACCGAGGTGGAAACTTTCGCTTTAAAAGTTGTCACATGCGCACACTAGATGGCTCTTCAGATCGGAAACTTGGGGAAAAACATGAATTTTTCAGTGATATTATGACTTTTTATGATTACACTTTTTTATTTAAAATGCATTGAATTTCTGCTAAATTACAACTTATTTTACTTCTTGCTTTATGTAAGAGAAGCAAAATGCAGTGTTTTATATTAATATGTGAGAGATGATTTCTACAAGGAGATGCAAATAATTTAATTGAAGAACTGCACTTGAACACATCGTAATTTCTTTTAATTACTTTCGCATGACACCTCATCAATTCGATGAATTTCTAGCCTTTCTTGAACCATTTATCCAAAAGCAGAACACCAATTTTTGTCAGAATATCACAGAAAAGAATCGTTTGGAAGATAGGAATAGGATATCCCAGAAAAAGATCATTGTATATATCTAATTTACTTTTGAATTTTGTTGAATGGTAATTAAAAATTCGTTAATTGCATGATTCTATTTTAGACAGCGAATTTTTAATGGGGCAGGATACCATAAAATTTTTTCAATTATGTATGAATTTCCCTTAATGGGTTCAAATAATGCAATAAAAAGTATATTTTGTTTAAATATATGTAGGATTTACAGCATTACTAAACTAAATATCACACCTTAAAGGAAGCATTTATTTTTAAGTTAATAAACAACAGCAATTTAAAAAAAAAAGTTTAACTTTTTGCCATATGTACATATTTTTCACCTTAAATATAACTGTAATTACTTCAATTAATCATTCATATATTAATGAAGAGCCACTATCTAAAAGTTTATTTTATAAAGTCACTTTTATCTAAAACTCACTCAAGTAACTGCATTTTGTATAATACTTCTTTTTTCTGTGTTAAAAATTGAATTCCACAATTAGCAAATTTGCTAATGCTCACGCAAAAGTTCTTTAAATTAATAAAAAATCATCATCAAGATTAAACCTCTGGTTAAGTTCATGTATAAGTTGTCCGAAAAGTGGTCCTGCATGTTCAGAAAAACAAACATGAAGTTAGTAAAATGTCGAGAAGCTTCCATTCTGTATAAATAATAGCCTTCTTAATTTTTTTAAACAAATCGTTTACTCATCACCATTCGTTTAAAATTCAGAACTCACTAAATTTTTTAATTAGGTAAAACAGTAACTTTATATTAATACCAGTATCGCTTTTGCTAGTCTTGTGGCAGCCGAAATAGAATCAGATCATAGTAGTCAGGTCATCTTATGAATTATGCCAAAGACTCATTGTCAAAAGAAGAATAATGCACATAATGCAAAGTGAAAATTATGTTTATAGTCAATGAAAAATAAATGCAAGTTCTGGTGCCCCTCCCCTCAAAAAAAGGTTGCGGGTGATTAAAAAAATTGGTGTATTCATACCATTAACAAAAGTGGGGAAAAAGCATAGCCTGAACCCACAGTACAAGCCCCTAGTACCAGGTGAATTTTCTACTCAGCATGTTACCTCCGCGCTAAAGTGTCTTGCAGGAAAATATGCATTTTGTATAATACTTTTTAAATACGATTTTCACACTTCACTTTCAGGAAACTGAAGCATCTGGGCAATAAATTTTTCTGTAATTTTTTTTCCAAAAAATACCAACTCATTACAACAACACTCCTCATGACACTTGAATCCAAAATCTTTAACTTCAGAAGCCAAAGTTTTATCCGTTAGGCAACAAGAGCAACCTTAAATTGATGTAGACAGATTTTAAGAAAAATTCAAAATCTGGGATTTCAAAATCCATCACTATTTTCTCACAACAATCTATTGCCTTAGATTATTCTGTAAAAACTATCAACCATACATCATTTATGGTTGATTATTAAGCTTTATTACTGCTAATAAACTTGAGAATTTTCCTTCAAATAATTTATAAAGCTATTAGCGTAGACATTTTTTTATTATTATCTGAAATTTTTATTAAGATTAGTCCATTTGACTTTTTTCCCTCCTCAAGAAGAACTTTCGAAAGTGCAATTATTTGAAACGAGAGGCCTGAAACTAACACGTCAAGGGGCGAAAAGTTGAAGTTATGTCAATTCATGCGGTCTCTGGTCGTCTGGAAAATGCCACCTCTGAGCCTGCTTCTGATTGGTCAATGCTTTCCACCTGAACATGTGACGGCGTTGGTGTGAACTGGGCTTAACATACCATACCACTAACACATCAATCTTAGCTATGAGAACCTTAAAGGCATTGGCAGCAGACAAACAGAGCCATTTTCAGAACGCTGCTACTGTTACATATACAGACTTTTATATGCATAATACATCACAGGCAGAAATACTTTAGAAGAAGCAATGAAGCATCAATCTGAAATTAATACAAATGCTTCGTTGTGGAGGTATGCAGCTACATAAAAGTGTGTCCAATCATCCTGAGCTGCTGCATGATATCACCACAAAGGAATATACCTCTGAGTCTCAAGAAAGTGTAGTGACGATGCTGAGAATGCTCTGGAAACCGAATGATGTTCACTACATTTTCAAAACAACTGTGAACAATCAAAATAGTTTTACTAAACATCAGGTGTTATCTGAAATAGCTAATCCTTTTGATTCTTTGGGTCTTATCGAACCCATAGTAATGATCGCAAAAATATTCAAGCAGACATTATGGTTACGTAAGCTGGATTGGGACGAGGAATTAACAATCCAAGGAGTTGCACAAATGGAAAAATTCCTTTCACAGTTTCAATTAATCAACCAACTGAATATTCCCAGATATATTTTAAACAAACATTTTGTTAGAGTTGAGATTTCTGGGTTCTCGGACGCTTTGGAAAAGGCTTATGGAGCGGCTATTTACATCTGTTTAATTACCACTGGTGGTACGAACTATTCCATTCTCTTTTGTAGCAAATCCAGATTTTCTCCTATAAAGCCTGGTACAATTTGATTTCTGGGTTCTCGGACGCTTCGGAAAAGGCTTATGGAGCGGCTATTTACATCTGTTTAATTACTACTGGTGGTATGAACTATTCCATTCTCTTTTGTAGCAAATCCAGATTTTCTCCTATAAAGCCTGGTACAATTTGTGTGTGGAGCTGACTTGTGCCAAAGGTAATAACAGCTCTACAACTAATTATAGATGGCACTTATATGTCGTGTCATTCTACTATTGTTTTAGCATGGGTAAAACTTCTGTAGAGAAGCTCAAAACTTTTATGACCAACTGAATTGCAAAAATTCAGATTTTGAGTAACCAACTCAGGTGCAGTCATGTTGCCTCCATGGAAAATCCAGTGTGAATAATATCTCAAGGAGCAAAATGCTAGCGAACTCTTGGCTAATTCCTTGCGGTGGTCAAGTCCTGAGTTCCTCAATCAACAACTACCATTACCAAAATGCATTCCTTATTCTTTGGATGAGAAGTATGAGAAAGAACTAAAACAGTTATCAAAGCCAGTTCTGACTTTGATTATGAATAAACATTTTATGGACTTTTTTTTTAAAACTTTGCTATAACTTTTATAAACAAATTAGAATTCTCAGTTTTATTTTCATGTTTATCTTAAATTGTAAATCGCAGGACAAGATGCAGGAGTATTTAAATCTACATGAGATGCAAAAAGCTGAGTTTTTTTTTTTTTTTTTTGTACGAAATGCAAAACTGCCTTTAATTTGGAAATTAAGCAATTTGACAAAATAAACGTAGTCCCATTAATATGAACAATGTAATTTAAAAGGCTTTAACGCTTTTCTAGATGAGAATTGTCTTAAACTTATCCTTTGTTCTAAACACCAGTTAATTTTGCATCCTAATCATGGAGTTACCGTATCTATCTTTTAATATTTTCATAAGTATCTATATATATGAGCACAAGGCTTACTTCATCAGGTATGTTTGAAATATTACCCCATTCATGAGGAAAAATCTCTTCCATTATTACAGATAATGCTACAATTTTTAAGGGGGCTTAAAGTGTTTGCAAAAATTAAATAGAAACCCAGATGAAGCCTTATCCCAGCTATTTCACCTTAGAGTCTATAGCTTAGAAATTAATTCCACTTAGGTCATTCAATTTTGGTGGATTGTAGGAAGTGGGTGTTATATTCTTTAAAGTCATTGTGGATGAACGTTTCACAATCGTTACTCAGATTGAAGGGATTTTAAATTCTCCTCCTTTAATCTCTAGGTCTAATGCTATTAATGAATTTGAAGTTTTAATGCAAGGGCATTTTTTAATTAGCCATCCAATCACTTCTATCCCAGAGTCTGAATTCACTGCAATTACTGATACTATCATCAGTAACTGCCACTTTGATAACCTATGTTACCAAGGTGGCAGTGCACAACAAAGTTTGTTCAAATAACACAGAAGTGTTGGCAGAGAAATCATCTCAGTCACTTGCAACAGCAAAATAAATGGTAGTTTCAGAAATTCAATTTACAAGCAGGCGCAATGGTTTTGCTTAAAAATAAGAATTTGCTTCCTTGTGGCTGGGCCTTAGGTAGAATTTAAGAGAAAATTCCTGGTACTCATGGTAAGGTATGTGTAGTGAAAATTAAAACTGCTTCAAAAATATTTACTACATCTTTTTTAAAAACCCGTTTATTGGCAATTTAAGATTCAAGTTTCGATTGAATTTCTATTATATATAGTTAGAATTAATTTACATATTACAAGAATTTAATAATGATTACATGTTTAAATAAATCATATGGCTTAATTTAAAATGTTTGTGCATTGTAACACTTTTTTAAATCAACTTATATATTGTTTGCATAATTACTGTTTTCAAGTTTTGTAATCTTCTTAAAAACTTTAGTTCAATTTTAAAGCCGTAATAGCATTACTATTATGTGATTATGAATTTATAAATACTGTAAATTGTCATTAGTTAATTAATTGAAATTTTTGTACCAAGTTTTAATGCCAGTTTTAATACAAGCTTAATGTAAATTTTAACTTTTCCTAAAATACAAATTTACATTATCAAACTAAACTACATACTTGAGCTCTTTTTCTGTAACCTTTTCACCAAGATTTCCTATGTATAAAGTAGTTATTGTTTTGTCTTCCGGTGGCTCTAATTTTGGCATAGCTGCTGCTCTCCTTAACAATTTATCGGCAACAGGATCATTTGCCCCATAATATCGATCTTTGATATTCTGATCTGCTAATGGATCATCTGGATCAGTAGGTTTCTCATGCCTGTGAAAAATAATAAGGTAAATAATACAAAATAAACAGTATAATCTTTTATCCTTACTGTTTACAACAGAGATTTCCCTAAAATGTAAGCAATATTGCAAAACAGAAGGTACCAATCAACCTATGTGTTTCAACATAATATCTTTCATATCACTTTCCTATTATAATTTTAATAAAACAGTTAAATAAATTCAAATACAGAAATTAAGTCAATTTAAAAAGAATTTAATAATTTAAAAAGAATATATACAATACCTGTATGGACATTCTTCACCACGTTTGCATTCACCTTTAACCCAAAAACTACAAATATGAGGTCTATTTCTTTTATAATATGGTGTGGTACGAGCAAGTTTCATTAAGAGATCACTATGGGACTGAGCTTTTGCCAGAGCTCCAAATGGTTGGGAACCATCAGTATTTGAAACCTTTTTAAAAATTAATGAAAAGGGTTAAATACAAATAAACCACAATCAAAATAATACAGTATACACTATTAGAATACAATACTTTAGCAAAATAGCATTTGCTAGGCAGAAGAAAGAAGAGATAAAAATAAAAAGGCGGAAAATCTGTAGAAAATATAAAAGACTTCAGCAAAAAGAAAAAGGAAACACAAGACTGTACATCAAATTCATACAAGTTGTTCCAAAACATCATTTACAAACTTTGCGTGATGGTTTGTCCAACCATTACAAACAAGTTTCACATAAGAGAGTGTTGAAAATAATACACAGTGAAACCATGACCAGCTGCTGCTGGAAGGAAATGTTCACCGGCAGAAAAAAGGTTAATTTCAATTGAGGATGTTGCAGGTGAAGAATGTATCAGTTCAGTAACGAGAAACTGGCTGATAAGCATTACGTTTATTGGTTACATGGAAGAAAACAGATATGGAAGAAAACAGATATGCCCCAAAACGCATACCTATTTCTTCCTAAACAGATGTCTGTCAAGTAATCCATTCTTTGGCCAATGGATGACATTGGTCGACAATGTACTACACGCACACTTGCTGTAAAGGAAGTCGTCCTTCAGGAAATTGGGAGGCCACCATCATCCACTCACCTCACCTCCATGGATTTCTTCTTGAAGGGATTCATTAAGTCATTGATACACAAGATACTCGTAACTTCTCACATTGGCCTTGTCCCAGGATCATGGAAGCAACAGCACGTGCTCGTGACACACCTACGATTTCAAAAGAATTCATTAACCCATACATGGACTTGTGAAGCATGCACTGGGGTGAAGGGAAGGAATTTTGAACAATTTCTGTAACCATGATTATTTAATTCCTCTGCATCGTTAAGTTTTTTTTTTTTCCTAAATAAATCCATGCTAACGTTGCTGCTGACTCCCTTTCTATGTGTGTCAATCACCCTGCTGTAGCACATCAAAGTTTGATTTTTGGACACAACTTTCTGTACAAAACTTTTTCGTCATGGTCTGACAGACCGGCATATACAGTTTGTAAATGATTTTTTGATGCCCCCTGTATAATCTTCTGGACAATCAAACAAAAGATCTTTGAAGTACAATTCCTTTCCAAAAATTGATTAAATGATTAAGGAAAAAAAAAAATGTTTGTAACCATTCTTGTAACACTATAAAACACTGTTTATTATAACATTGTAAACACTGTAAACATTGTTTGTTTGTATAATAAACATTGTTTGCTTTTTCTCCTACATATTATTATTCTTAACTAAGCTATAAATGAAAATATTTTTAAGACTTGCATGAATGCTTTAAACTCAATTGTTACAACAAACTGATTTCTTAGGGTCCATCTAGTGCAATAAGATGCATTAGATGGACATTTCTAATACTTCTTGATGTCTATTGTTAAACACTCGGCCAACATTACCTCTGTGGCATGTAAAATGAAACTCATTTCTTTATATTGTTTCACAAGTTTTTGTGCAGCTTAGCTGCACTTAACATTTCAATCATGCTGCACTATTTATACTTTACCTGAAGTAGCTTCTGATCAATAATAAGCAACAATTTGTTCAAGTGCTAACCAGGAATCATAGTTAGAATTATATATTATGAAACAAAAACTCCCAAACAAAAGAAAGGAGAATCTAAAATCTGATCTCTTACTGAAAACAAAAATTTATATACCATCACATGTAATTTGTAATAATCTGATTTGTTCCAATAAATGTTGTCTTTTTATGAAACTATCATTGATAGTAATGGAGATGCATAAAGTATTTAGAAAGCTTTGAAGTTATTTTCCCATTTGACCCAAGCACATTTAAAAAATTTTCAAAACAAGTTTTACATTTTTATTGATTCTTTCTATAAAATGCTTTCTATAAACTTGGTGTTATTTAAAATTTATTAAACTTTTAAGTCACATTAAACCACATAAATTTTATGTTACAAATTAAAAACCGAAAACAAGTAGGAAAAAAATTAATTCGTTTCCAATATTCAACAGGAAACTGATCAATAATTATAAACAATTTATCTTACTTCTCGCTCCATATTCTGAGAATAGTACTCCCGATTAACTTCAGATTTAGGTATTTCATCTTTCAGATTTAGAGCATAATCTCGAACCTGGACAGGCAAACCTATTGAAAAGTAATTATACAAATTTAATGTGTGATGAAAAAATTGCAAAGATATATAAGCAATGAGTTAACATTATTCTGTTTGGAATATATTAGACAGTATACATTTATATGAACAATAGTATAGGTCATACTATAATTCCAACAAACTATTAAATAAACTATGAATTAAGGGTAACTCACATTAAAACTGATTTTTAAAAATATTAAACCTGTCCTATAACTTTTTAGTTTTTTCCATTTATTAGAACATTAGTCCTAGTCGCACATCAATGTCCTTAATGTGACAACTTGCTTATATCATGGCATGAGTGCAAGAATCAAGAGCTGTTTCTTAGCGGCTATGGGAATTGCAATGAGGATAAATTTATAGCAGCCAGATATGAACATATGCAAGTTAATAGCAAATATAACTTTATTAATGCTGATACCAAATGACTTATACAAACTGTTAGAGAGTTGTCAGCAGTGTAATATGAAATAAATATATGCAGCATCATGTATTACCATTTAAATTTCTACATAATTGAACTTACGTGGAGGTGACTGCACAAGATGCAAATGCTTTTATTTGCAAATTTTTTTACTTGCCTTTTTTAAACTTTGTTAATAACATAATCATTCTTTTCATTAATATATATATATATATATACTGTTAAGGTTATGATATAGTTAGATTTCATGCGAACATTTAAATTTGTAAAATGATACCTTGTTAACTGGAAATTACCGAATTTTAGAATATCACTGCTACCTAACTAGTTCTGAAATTTGTTATAAGGAATATCATATACCAAACATGGCCAAACTGTGGCTCTCCGACACCTTAACTGAGGCTAACGAACTACTTGTGATCCTTTGCCATCTGAAATGCGACTAGTTTTGAATAAATATAGTTTAAATTTTTTAATACAAATGGAATTTGAAATAGAATTCATGCAGTACCATGTTTCTTTATTAATCAGTAATTTAATTTCTGATATTATGTATGTAAAAATTTGATAAATTTCAAACTGTCCACTGGTGGCTCATTGTCAGAGCAACAAATATGTAAAATTACAAGCCGTTTCTGATAATCACTATTCCAGTTATGTTACTTTCTGAACAGGTAACAGTCATCGGAATACACTAATAAGAAGTTAATCTGAAACGCAATGCTAACATTTTTATTTAATTGTTCTCTCTCATATTTTTTCTCTCTAGTTAATTTTACTTGAGGCAGTATCGTCTTACATTCCTGTGTGATTCCATTGTTCACAACAGTTGTGATCCACCTGGAAGATTTACTATTCGTTGTAGGGTACTACTTTTAGTCAGTGAATGGCATGAATAAGTGCTGAAGAAACCTGTTTCCCCTTACAATCCATTCAGAGCTCTTTTAATCTCTGGAAACATTTTACGAGGATTTTATTTTTGGAGTGAACCTTCAGCCTCTTACTTGGTTGTAGAGTTTGGAACGAGCTTAGGCTCGAGCTTGATACTCGATAATGTTTGGTCATTTTTTAGTACTCGATATTCGAATCAAAGCCCGACAGGCTTTCGAGCTCTGTATATACAAAATGTTTTTGTAAGTACAATATCATTCTGCATTTTATTTTTTATTTATTTCTGCATTTTGTGTTTAATTTATTTGTCAACATATTTCTTAAGAAACCTAGAAGACATTTTATTGGTGTCATAAAACTCCTCCTTTTTAAGTACATAAAAACTAAAACTTTTGTAAATGTAGTACAGATAAGTAAAGTTAAACAATAAAAGGATTATAAATATATACAGTAAAATAATACTTTTACTTTTACCAGTACTTTTAACTGAACAGTGTTGAAACTTGTTTTGGTACAGAGATGAATTTGTTGCCGCCTACAGTACATAGAAATGCAAGGATTTTTAATCTTTACCGATAGAAACAATATACTTTTAATTTTAAGTAGTAACGTGTATGTAATATTAAATAATGATTTTCTTAGTATCAGTAAAAAAAAAAAAATTACAAATTGTTGAACACTGAAAATGCCGTGTTTCGCAAAACAAACATTTATTACAGAGTAATACGCTAAGAAATACAAGCAGATCACGTTTTAATAAATCAAAAACAAATAGAATGGGATTAAGTTTCGGAATACTTCGGACCTGACAGAAAGCTAATGCATCGGATGTGACAGAAAGCTATACTTCCTTTTAACCAATAAGAATGCGATTACTAATATCTCAACAGAAATTTAGTCGAAATTTTGACAATATTTTGGTAAAAATGGTTAATATTATTGGAGTTACAGCCGTGAATACACGCATATTCCTAATATAAGTAAAAAATTAAGAAAAATTAATTAATTGATATAGAATAGTAATCATGCCGAAAAACAAAAGATCAACCGTTTGGAGTCATTTCGCCAAGGCAGACCAAAATTATGCATGCTGCAATGAATGCAATAAAAAAATTTCCATTTTAAATGGAAATACGTCAACAATGCGTCGTCATCTAAACAGCGTTCATAACATTGACGTTGACAAAGCAGAGGCAGAAACGACAGCTAAAAAAACAAAAACTTTGGATAATTTTGTAATCAAAACATCAATTGAAGAGATTGTTGCAAAAATGGCTGCAGTAGATGGTTTATCAATTCGTCAAATCAGTCAGTCAGACTTCATTTGACAATCATTGTCCTTAAGGGGTATGAAGCTTCCAGCCAATGAAAAATCTGTAATGGCTCTTGTTCATAACCATATGGAAACTGTGAAACAAAAAATCAAAAATGATATTAAAAAAGATATTGCTGAATCAAAAAAATTCTCCATTACCATGGATGAACGGATCAGCATCGGTAACCGGAGATTTCTGAATATAAATCCGCATACCGCCTGCCAAAAAAGCATCAATCTTGGACTGGTAAGAATTTTGGGAAATTGCGAAGAAAAAAAAAAAATGCAAGAACTTGTAGAAGAGCATCTCAAATCTTTTGGTCTATCATTTAAGCACGATATCTTAAGAAATATGTATCCACTACTGGGGATGGAGCAAGTGTTATGATCAAGTTCGGAAAAAAATCACCTGCTTTTTATCAAACATGTCTTGCGCAAGCCTTGCATTTGGCTGTTACAAAAACGTTTTATAAAGAAAAATCAGGGACAGAAGAAAGTATAGACGAAAGTTCAGGAGAGACTGATGATTTTGATGATGTTGATAATGGTTTGAGCATTACTGAAACTGAATCGTTCAAGGAAAACATAAATATTGTGAGAAAAGTTGTAATTTTTTCCAAAAATTCTGTTGTGCGTTCAGATTTGTTAAGTCTAAATGTAGAGAAAAATTACAAATAGAGCAACAACTCTCTCTGGATTGTAAAACCAAATGGAATTCAATGCTGAAAATGCTTGAAACATTTGTAAAATTCTATGACGTTACAAAGGGTGTATTCATTGAACTTGGATCTGAGCGTCTTTTCACAAATTTAAACCTGGAATTAATAAAATTGATAGTCTTGGCGTTAAAACCAATTGAAGTGGCATTTAACGCTATGGGTGAAAAACAAGCCACTTTACAAACAGCATATATTTCTATCAACTTTATGCGAGAGAAGTTAACTGATAAGAATCTGAAATGAAGTAATTCTCTTTCTGAAAATACCAATTTTTACATCAATAGCAGAATCAATAAAAACATCATAAATTTGATGAATTCACTAAACAGCTTAAATAAAATGTGATCAAAAGCTTCAATAGAACTAGCAGCTGCTTTGATGGCACGTTTATTTCCGTCGCCGTATTTCATCATCAGATTCATCAAATGATAAATCAAGCAGTGAAGCAGAAACAACTACTAAAGTTGGTGATTCTCTTGAAGAACAACTTAGTATCAATACTATCAAATACTAGATAAAAATCAAATCAAATTTGAATCAAATAAAAATCAAATTTGAATTGTTTTTAACGTTTGATAGAAAAGTTAAAAACAATTCAAATACTATCAAATACTAAATACAAAAAGGACCATGGTCTTATACTACTTACAATTATATACACTATGTAATATGGCCATAGTAATGAACTAACCTGTCGTAATGAACAACTTCAGGCTTAGGGTTCAATGACTTGGGGATCAGAACCCCGACGTCATTCAGCCTGTTTAGGACTGTGTAAGGACCATTCCAAGGTGACTGTATTTTCGGAGAAAGTCCTTTTCTATGAGTCGGATTCCATAACCAAACCTTGTCTTCTTCGTTGAAATGATGTACAGTAGCTCTGGTGTCATAGCGGGTCTTCATCTTCTCCGTTGCCAAGTTCACTCGCTCTCGTGCAAAGTTGTGCATCACTCCAAACCGAGCCTGGAGATCTTGAATGTATTTCTCAGGTGATGAAGGCGCATCCAGAGGGCGACCAAACGAAATATCGCATGGCAGATGAAGGTCACGACCGAAGAGCATCTGAGATGGGGAATATCCAGTAGTCTCATGAACAGCACTGAGGTAAGCCAGTGCACTGTGGTGAGCCAGTGGTAGCTTCTTGTCCCACTCCTGTTGGTTTCAGGAAACCACTAATGAGAAGTTAATGAGTATGGTTTGATTAAACCTCTCTACCATCTCATGCCATCCGACTGAGGATGTAAAGGCGTCGTTTGGGCTTTGCTAATGCCGAGTAGCTTGCAGAGTTCTTTGATTACAGCCGAGGTAAAATTCCTTCCCTGATCGGAATGCAATTGAAGAGGCACTCCGAACCTGGAAATTCAGTGCCGTATCATCATCTCTGCTACTGTGACAGTTTCTTGATCAGGAATAGGATACACTTCAGGCCACTTGGTGAAGTAATCAATAACAACAAGGATGTACACTCTTAGACAAAAAAACACGACGCACCAAGATGGAGTTTTTTGAACGGAACGAAAATTGGTAGAAGTGATGTACGTGCACAGAAAAACAAATGATTACAGTTTGAGAAAAATTGGATGATTTATTGAAGTGATAGAGCTTCACAAAGTGAGAAAGTCAGTAATGCATTTGTCCACCTCTGGCCCTTATGCAAGCAGTTATTCGGCTTGGCATCAATTGTTAGAGGTTGCGGATGTCCTCCTGAGGGATATTGTGCCAAATTCTGTCCAACTGGCGTGTTAGATCATCACCATCTCGAGCTGGCTGGAGGGCCCTGCCCATAATGCTCCAA
This sequence comes from Stegodyphus mimosarum, assembly GCA_000611955.2. Classification (NCBI taxonomy): domain Eukaryota; kingdom Metazoa; phylum Arthropoda; class Arachnida; order Araneae; family Eresidae; genus Stegodyphus; species Stegodyphus mimosarum. The sequence continues at coordinate 35,888 of KK120982.1, read as the reverse complement.
ATGTGCTCAATAGGAGAGAGATCAGATGACCTTGCTGGCCAAGGTAATGTTCAGCAAGCACTAAGGCAAGCAGTAGGAACGTGTACAGTGTGGGGGCGGGCATTATCTCGCTGAAATGTAAGCCTGGGGTGGCGTGACATGAAGGGCAACACAACGGGCCTCAGAACTTCATTGACGTACCGCTGTGCTGTAAGGTTGAGACGGACGACAACCAAAGGGTCCTGCTATGAAATGAAATGGCACCCCAGACCATCACTCCTGGTTGTTGGCCTGTCTGGCGGAAGACAGTTAGGTTGGTATCACATCGCTGTCCGAGACGTCTCCAGACTCGCCTTCGCTGGTCATCGGGGCTCAATTCAAAGTGGGACTCATCACTGAAGACTTCTACTCCAGTCAGTGACAATCCAGTGCGAATGAGCCTCACACCACTGCAAATGGGCTTGACGTTGTACAGAGCTCAATGGTAGTCAGCGCAAGGGGCGCCGTGACCTCAGCCCCCTTTCTGTGAGCCGTCTATGAATGGTACTTGCGGTCACTGAAGCAATAGTTCCACGTACAATCGATGATAATGATGCATATGGGGCTGTGAGTGCCGATCTGACGATTGCTGGGTCTTCACATTCTGTTGTTTCTCTAGGCCTACCGCTTCCTTCTTGACGCTGTGTGCGGCCATGGTTTACCCATTCCTGCCAACATCGTCTGATAGTGACATCACTCCTGCTCAAATGTCGAGCTATTCGCCGATAATGCCAATCGGCTTCTGAGCCCAACTACACAACCTCTCTTAAATTCTGACATCTGCGCATATCGTTTACACACCTGTATGCGAGGCATAGTTACTGTCTACCAGAGTACATGGAAAGAAATTTTGCATTTTCCATCGAAACCTGTATGGATATCAATTGTGCCCAATTTGCTTTATATCTTCTCGGTGCGTCGTTTTCTTTTTTTTTTTTTTTTTGTCCAAGAATGTATTTGTTGCCATCAGCAGTTTGTGGCAGACGTCCTAAGATGTCAAAGGCAATACATTTAAAAGGTGCTTCTAAATTGTAATGTTGCAACTTCCTTCGGCTGTGTTTCTTCGCTCCTTTCCGACTTGCACAGGCATCACAAGATCGGCACCACTTTTGCACATCATTCACTATTCCAGTAGAAGCACTCCTGAACTCTCTGCAAGGTCTTCATAATTCCAAAGTGGCCTCCTGCAGGGCTGTTATGCAGTTCTTTAAGGACGTCCGGGACACGCTATCTTGGGAGTAGCAGCTGAGATCAGGATGTCTTTCCATCATCCGATTCAAATTTCTGGTACAAGACGCCGTTTCGAATATGGAGTGAGTCCCAGAGAGCCCAATATTATTTTGTCATAAGACTATAACTCGAAATGTCCTCCCAGGTAGGTTTTCTGTTTGAGGTCTCCATTAAATCAATTATGAGTTTAATGCCATGGTCTTCCAGCTGGTCAGGATCTAGATCAGCCGATGTTGTAATTTGTTGTGCGACTGGATTAAGCAGCTGGTATTTAGCTTCGACCCTGGAATAATATCGGCAGTTTTCTGGGCAAGGTCTTCTAGACAAGGAGTCTGCGTTTCCATGCGATGATCCCTTGCGATAGTGATGTCATATTCCTGGAGTCTCTGTATCCACCTGGCTATCTGACCCTCAGGATCTTTGAAATTTAAAAGGCAGGCCAAAGATGCATGATTTGTGTGGGGCAGGAATTTTCTACAGTTTAGATATTGATGGAGATGTTCTAAGGCTTTGACTATGGCGAGCAACTCCTTCCTGGTAACACAGTAATTCCTCTTCGGTTTAGACAGGCACTTGCTCCAGTAAGACACTACACATTCTTGACCCTCTATTTCTTGGGACAAAATAGCACTGACACTTTTGTTACTCACGTCCGTGTCAAGAATAAATGGTCTGTTGAGCTGAGGATACGTCAGGATTAGAGCAGATGTTAAAGCTTCCTTCAGGTTCTTAAATGCATCCTCACATTCTTTTGCTTGCTCTCTGTCAGCTTGTGAAGGGGATCTTGCGACGGAAGAAAAATCCTTCATGAATCTCCTATAGTAGGTGGAAAGCCCTAGAAAGCTTCTCAGCTGGTGGACATTTTTGGAATGTCTCCAGTCTTTAACTGCTGACACTTTTTCACGATCCGTGTGCACACCTTCAGCAGAGATGACATGTCAGAGGTCTTACTGTCTGAATAATTTGCATTTAGCAGGACTCAATTTCAGATTGGTTTCTTTCAGTTTCTGAAGCACCTTTCTAAGATTTTCCAGGTGTTCTTCGAAACTCTTCCCGACGATGATGTCACCCAGACATATCACACGGGCCTTACGCGAAAAACGTTTTAAAACAGTCTCCATTAGGCATTCGAATGTAGCTGGCGCATTACATAGTCCAAAAGCCATCACCTTGAACTTGTGTCCTTGTCCTGTAGTAAATGCTGCTTTTTCTTGGTCATCAGGATGTATTTCTACCTGCCAATATCCACTCTTTAAATCAAGTGTCGAGAGCCGCTTGCTTCCAGAAAGAGTTTCAATTCCAGGAAGAAGGTTACTGTCTTTCTTCGTAACCTCGTCCAACCTGCGATAGTCGAAGCAATATCTGGTTGACCCATCTTTCTTCTTCACCAGGGCAATGGGAGATAACCAGGGACTTGCTGAAGGTTCGATGACATTGTTTTCTTGCATGTCCTTTAAAAGTGTTCGTATCTCTTCCTGTTTTGCAATCAGCAGATGTCTCGGATGTTGCTTGATTGGTGGATGATCACCAGTATCGTTTCTATGTTGAGTCAAACTGGTTCGACCCACGTCAGAAGACGAGCGGGAGAAAACATCTTGAAGTTCTTTAATGACACGCTTGGTAGCATTCCTTTCTTCATCATCTAATTGCGCATTCTGCAATAACTCTGATGTAATGCTCTCTGAAGATACGGTTTCTGGGATGTTACTTTTCCTTTCAACGCTGGTTACTGAAGTACATTCTGCAACCCCTTCATCTTTCTCAATAAGTCTCACCTAGTCAGTTACATTCGCAACTCTCACTGGGATAACGGTCCTTGACAGGTCGACGAGTGCTGAGATTATTAGTACTCCTTTATAGCTATTACAATTCTTGGAATATTCCATGACGTCGTAGCGAAAATTCCTATTTTCGGCTATGGATCCAGGAAGTAAAATTTCTGTTCTTGCCGGTATTGTGATATCGCCTTGAGCTATGATTTTGTAGACAGATTTCACTCCTTCATCATTAATCCTGAATAAGGTTATGTCCTCAGAGGCAGAATACAGTTCATTATTTTTAAAGTCCAAGGAAAAATTGTATTTCCTTAGAAAGCCCAATCCAAGTATGCAAGGGTCTTTAATTTCTGCTACATATGCCATGTGATGATAGGCGGCACTTCCAAATGTGATGTTAACATTTAATTTCCCCTCTATATCGATCTTCTCACCGGACACAGTCTGGAGGGTAATGCAGGACGGTGTTCAGATAAGTTTACCTTCGAGATGTTTAGCCAAATGTTTTCAGATGATAGTAGTCGATCGTCCTATTACAAGGAACTCCATTGATGTGTCCCATGATGAAAAGTCCGTTATTGCCGCCACTCACTGCAGAAAGCTGAAGAGCTTTAAATGGGGGCTTTTGATTATCTGGCAACCTACATCCAGCGAGATGGACATGAATAAGTTTACCTCCGTCTTGATAGGCATGGTCTTAACATCTGTGCCCTGGGGTGTTCTGCAGTTTTTTGGAATGCGCCCTTCAGCACCGCAGTTCCAGCACTTTATAGTTAGTTTCTTGTCACCACTATTCCGTGTCAAAGCATTAACTTTTCTGGTTAAATCGTCTAGGCGAGCAGTCACTTGATCTACTGGCTCTTGTATGTGAGCAGCTCTGATTGGGTGGCGGTTTCTACAAGTGGCTTCCTGTGCTACTCAAATTTCATGGCGTACACTAGACCGCTTTCTGTATTTCAGGATACCGGATGCCATTGATGAAGTATTGCAGGGACAGGATTTCCCTTGTTTTTGTCGGGAACTTCGAAAAGGTGAGCTGGGAGAGCCTTTCAACATCTGTGGCGAGTTCCTGTAGTGTTTCCGTAGGCTTCTGTTGATGGGATTTTAACTGAAGCCTGTTGTAATCCTTTAAACACTTCTCTCCAAAATGCAGCTCCAAAGGACCGGACAGAGCTTCGAAATTTAGCCTTTTGTTTTTGGGAAGAGTCTGAAGGATATCAGCTATGTCTGCTCTCAGAGAAGTGGGAAGATGACAGGCCTTAGCTTGGGAATCCCATCCATTTGCTTCCGCAACTATAGAAAATTGAGTCTTATATACTCACCTGGAGGTCTTCCCATCATACGTAGATAGCTTCAGTGAGGGATGAGCAGGCATGGATAAGAAGTTAAAACTATTAGGGTTGCTCCCTGCCGTTGCTATGAATTTTTTAAAATTATCAACTTCTTTGGCAACTTCAGAAACCCTGTCATCAATTTGTTGTTCGATTTGGTGTTAAGGTGAGCTGGGAGAGCCTTTCAACATCTGTGGCGAGTTCCTGTAGTGTTTCCGTAGGCTTCTGTTGATGGGATTTTAACTGAAGCCTGTTGTAATCCTTTAAACACTTCTCTCCAAAATGCAGCTCCAAAGGACCGGACAGAGCTTCGAAATTTAGCCTTTTGTTTTTGGGAAGAGTCTGAAGGATATCAGCTATGTCTGCTCTCAGAGAAGTGGGAAGATGACAGGCCTTAGCTTGGGAATCCCATCCATTTGCTTCCGCAACTATAGAAAATTGAGTCTTATATACTCACCTGGAGGTCTTCCCATCATACGTAGATAGCTTCAGTGAGGGATGAGCAGGCATGGATAAGAAGTTAAAACTATTAGGGTTGCTCCCTGCCGTTGCTATGAATTTTTTAAAATTATCAACTTCTTTGGCAACTTCAGAAACCCTGTCATCAATTTGTTGTTCGATTTGGTGTTGGACTGCAAAAACTCTTCCTTCGATTTCCTCTTTGATAGAAGAAACTCTGTAACTTATTTGTTGTTCCATGGCTGAAACTCTCTCTTTTATTTGCTCTTTCACAGAAGAAACTTTTGTTTCAATTTGTCCAACTTTATTTTCAACAGCATCTATTCTGCCTTCCATAGACTCAAATTTGCTTTCTATTATACAGGTAATCTCTTCTTTAACAGTTTTCATTTCTTTTTTAACAGATTCTTCAATCTTTTCTTTAACGGACTCCTGTCCCGCTTTAATCTCTTCTTTAAAGCATGCTTGGCCAGATTCCATATTTTCTTGGAAAGCAACAAAAGCAGTGACAAGCTGTCTCAATTGTTCTTTCATTGCTCTAGTGAATGACATTCAAAATTCCAATTCCTGACACCAAAAATTGTTGCGCGCATACGGGTTCATTATGGATTGAATTCGCAAGTCGTCAAAAAGTTAACAAAACTCACGTCTTTCCACAAGAAATAAAACAAAATGCTGAAATATTTCTTCAGAGATATTCATACAATATCACAATATCTCAAATGTTAAACAAAACTCACTTAAAGAAAAAAAAAACAGTGAAATTGCTACAATCAATAACAGTATTAAGTGTAAACAAAACAGCAGTTCGCTTAAAACAGCTACAACTACAACTGAACTGACGTGTTTCAAGTCAGCTTTTTTAATTATTTACTAGAACATTCTGGTAAAACCTTGATTTTTGTGGATGGCAACAGTAATTACGAGATATTTATTTATTAAATATTAAATGAACGTACTCTTTTATTTTTATTTTTCCAACGTAGCTTTCCCTTCAAAAATGGTATACGTTGCACGGGAAAATAAAGTAATTTTAATTACAATTCTAAATAAATACGAAATCTGCAACAATACCCTTATGTTATCTTTTTGTAAGCAATGCATTTCTTTTCTTTTACAAAGATAATATTCACATTACGATCATGTTCCATTTTCACCATAACTCTTAAAGATACAATGTTGTGCAAAATGTTGTAAATGTTATATTTTGCAAAAAAATCATGAAAAATGCCATTTATTGTGATCATCGGCCATATCTGCCAATGTGCTTCTCAATTTTGATTCACTTTACTATTGAAAATGCACATGGCATTCGTTACCATTATTGTTTAATTGAGAAGACCAATGATATAAACACTGTTCTCTAAGAAAGCATAAGGATTATTATTGAACAAACTGAGTATCACATATACAAGGAGACAAATATAGAATGCAATGACTGGATTATGAAAAAATATTTCTTCTCCCAATTTAACATGTTTCTTTCTATTACCTTGACAATTATATTACCACGAATAAGGCACAACTGTTATTGTAAAGGGATATGAGTAATTTTGTGAAAGAATCTGGAACACATGGATTAATAATGTTTTACCAAGTTTGTGAAAACCTAATTTAAGGTGAAGAGCATAATTTTATAACAAAGCATTTAAATACGATAGATCACAACTTGAAATTAACAAGAAGTGCAATGCTGATAAAGCAACAGAAGTTTCACCAGTTTCCACAGCAGCTATGACATCACAGTTAGTTCCTATATGATTTGCGTGCAGTATTTGCATCAGATAACATTCCACTTTAGAAAGTGTAAAATCCATTTTAGAAAAGACTTCAAAAAACATACACGAAACTAGAAATTTCTGCAAATCTACCTTACGAAGGATGTAACTGAATACTGCATACATTAGTGGAGGTGAAAATATCAAAAATGTGGTTGGAAACAGAATATATTCTCATTTCTATTGATGAAACAACTAACACTGAGGGTAGATTTATATATGACATTATAAGTGGAACCATACACCCTAGGAAAATATTTCTAAAAAAATTTTTCCCGAGAAAATACCAACAATATATACCTTAATTTTTATCAAAAGCACGATTTTTTTTTTTGCTTAAGAGAGTTAAACAGGACAAAATCATCTCTTCCTGAATTATGCTATCACATAGATGAAAAAGGTAAGCACAGCATAGTATTATTCATATGTTTGGCAAAACCCTTGCACATGATTGCAGGAAAATTCAGTAACTTGCTCTCGGCGATTTAATCATTAACAATTTTGATGAACAGGATATGTCTTTCATTACAATTGCTCAAAAGAGTTATTCAGGCAGACATCTGTAAAAAACAACTCCACAATCAAATATTTACATTTTTCTCAGATATCAGCTTCAATAACTTTCCTAGAGAAACAAAATCTGAAGCAGATGGCTTCTAGGGAAGTGTGTAACAAAAATTATGTCCAGTTATTCCTGCTAAGAAAGGTACAGCTTAAAGAAGAAGGAAGAACATCTCAGTAAAAACCATGATGACCAACTGAAAACTAAGAACACTTCTCTAAAGTTTTACAAGGTGAAAGCATAGTTGATATTGCTATGAATTTACAGTTCTGATTTGTTTTAAATATACTCTTGTCTTATTGGTAGATAAGGAACGGTCATTTTTTTACCCTAAATGCATCTTTAGGAATAAACAACATAATCACTCAGTGTAGAATTTGAAGAAAATCTGGCGATATCATGTAATTGGAAATGTAGCAGAATCCCTTTCTCAAGTACCAAGGTAGAAAACACTTAATTTGAACTTCTCCCCTCTCATTTGTTTTATCTAGTTTTTAGTCATGATATTCATTACCATATTTTCTTTTTTTGTATTCTACATATTGCTATTCTCTAAATGATGCACAATAATTAGTGCTACTTAAAAGGGCTATTATGGATTAACACATTTAATGTTAGTTTTTGGTGATATAATAATAATCAACAAATATAAACTGTCAATTTTAACATTTTATATTTTGGTACAACTGTAGTAAATATAATGCATATAGCAATAGCATTTATTTCTTAACCATGTTTTAGATGATCTAAATTTTAATCAAAAAGTTTTTATCACATGCATAAAGTAAATAAAATTTTAGAAAGAGGGCAATCATGTTCTTTCAATTACATAAATACAAAATTAGGGAATTAAGAATGAAAGAGAAAAAGCAAGAATTGCTAATTTTTTTGCTTATACATATTTTTATTAGTTTCACATTTCAACAAAAAAAAAATTCAAGCACTTTTCAACACTGCCAATGATTTCCAAGTCTTAAAAATCCTTGACGCTAATGTTACACTTTTAAAAGAGCTTATGAAATTTATTACCCCTGTATGAAGTTGTATATTTACATTTAATTGTTTTTAGAGATGATTACTAATTAGATAAACCTTATATATAAAAACAAGCAGATTATTTTACCATATTCAAGATCAAGCAGACAAGTCTGACAAACATTTTTTTGTTTACTGCAAGTCTGGCAAACTTCTGTTTTCTTAAACCTCATTCTTGACCCAGGACACCACCTGAACACAGTAAAAGGACGGGAACAAATCTTGCATTCTTTCCCAAAGCGTTCTTTGGTCTGAAAGAAAAGTAATGCATCAACAATATATGTTTTCAATCAATAACAGTTACAGATTATCCATTCTGTATTTTACACATCTTGAAATGGGTACTTAAGTATTAATGCAATCACTTTAGTATAAAATCACCAAATTTCCAGAATATGGCGAACTCTAGTAACCATACACATAACCATTCTTCCAGCAACGATGCTCATAACAATCTTTCAGCCAAGCAATGCCACCAATTTTGCATGCGTTCTTTTTTGTTATATTCCAAGTTCCAACAACACCTTAAATTTATTTTTAAAATATGAATTTGAGAAATTTGCCAGCAATGGGAGATACTGCGGTAAAATTTCTGTGGGAATACAGAATTTTGCAGAAAGTTTTCTAAACAGAACATGAGGAAATGCACTTCGTAGAGAGCTGCTGTTGCCATGGTTTGCGTGAAGCCAAGTCTTCGCAATTTTCTTATTTTTTTAATGTATTGTGTAATCTTTATTTAATAATTAAAATTTGTACCTTACATAGCTAAAGAATGCTTTCTTTTCATATGTTGATAATGTTTACTGACATAAGAAATATCAATAGTTTAGAAATCTTTTTGAAAAAAAGGCATGAAAAATACCAACCTGCACACCATAAAAAACCTCTAGCTTTTCATCTGGAAAAAATCGCACAATTGGCCAAGGTGGTTGCATTAATGCATAAGTACCTTAAAATTAAATGTACTCTAAATCCTATTACTTATGCATGCCTAACAAAACAACCATCATAGACACACATTCTTCTACTCACTCTTTACATTTATTAAGTATATAACAGTAATGCAGATAACATGTATTTTATTTTTATGTTATTTCCTTGTTTTATTTTGATTTAAAATGCAGTTTATTAAGATCATATTTTTTTTATGTTTTAATTATGTTTTGGATGACATTTTACTTAAGAGGGTATTGCATGCAAACAGGGATGGTGACCCAAAAATTGCCAATTTTTGCCAAGAGGGACCCTGAAACGGTACAGCTTGAGTACAGGACCCCATTGGAGATTTTCGGCTTGTGCACTTTTTGGACGGTATTTTTCTGGTAACCCAGTGAATTCTAGAATACTCCATTTCGGCATCCCTATCGCATTCTCGCGTGTTTTAAACTGAAAAGTGCCATTTTCTTGGCTGCAGCAGAAGAGTTGATTGCATGAACTGGTTGTACTGAATTTTTTTTTCTATTTCATTTTATTCCAATTTCTTTATATTTTTAGATAAAGATGCCATCTGTTTGACGCACTGTCGAGAAGTTTCAGAGAGTATTAACGGGGAATTTAAAATTTCAATTTTTAAATGGAAGGATGACCTTAAGAAAGAATGGTGTAGCCAATAGAATGTTCCTTGTTAATTTATGTCAAAATCTGCAATTACTCTTAGACGTTTTTAAGGAAGAGGGCTTGATAAAGGGGGAATTCGTATGTGAGGAATGTAATTCTGAAATGAAATTTAAGGTTAAAAAGTCAGGCAAACTCTTTTTGGTAACTGTCCACGATAGGAGTGAGAGAACATTATTGAGCATAATTAAGGAGTGGATTAAGCCAGGGACCACAATTTATTCTGATAGTTAAAAAAGCTACGATTGTTTAAGTAGGGAGGGTTTTGAACATTTGAAAGTAAATCATAGTTTGCATTTTGTTGATTCAGAAACGGGGTGCCATACAAACACAATATGTAATGGAGGCATGTAAAAAGCTCCTTGCCAACACATAATCGGCAAACAGATTTTAAACTTTATTTGGCTTTTTATATTTTTACTAAATCTTGCAAGGAGCAAAATATTGATGTATTCAACAAATTTCTAGAAATTGTAAGGGACATAAACTGGGCAGAGTATAGGATTTATTTGTAAACTTACCAGATTTTATAAACTTTACTAAATTTCCAGCATTTCATTTCTTTATTTTTAATTTAAAAATGTATTCTGAACTCCTGTTTTCAGTTTTACAACTTAAAACTTGCATTTTCGATATTACTGCTTAAAATATGCCTCTATGTACTTGTGTATTTTCAAACTTTTCTTCCTTTTTAATTTAAACATGCATTCTTAACTCCTATTTTCATGTTTTTAATTTAAAGTGTATTCTGAACTCTATTTGCAATTTTACAGCTTAAAATTTGTATTTTCAGTATGACTGCTAAAAATATGCCTCCACTTATTTATTTATTTTCAGTTTTACTGTTTAAATATATATTTTAAATTTTTGTTTAAAACTCTAAATTTGTGTTTAAAATTTTTCTTGTTAAAATGTGCATTCTAACTTCTATTTTCAATTTTAACTGCTTTTCTAAGGCTAAACTTGTATTTTCAATATTACTATTAAAAATATGCCCCCACTTACGTATGTACCTTCAAATTTGTTGTTTAAGCATACAGTGGCTCCCAAAAGTGTTCATACACTTATGATTTTCATTGAAATAGGGCTCTATCCATTAATTAAAAGTAAACTTTCTGAATCAGATTTTAATAATAAGATGCATAATCTATTCGTAGCAAATTACATGAAATATTTTTTAAATATAGCAAAACTTCATTTTTAAAAAATTAATAATCAAAAAATGACAAAAATTTTATCTCACAAAAGTCTTTGTACATTTCAAAAAAATACTGACATATTAGTAAGTATTTTCTTTTTTCGTGAAATTAATATTTAGTAGGATATTTAGCATCCA
>KK120982.1:0-17701 GCA_000611955.2 Stegodyphus mimosarum | reverse complement strand
GTATTTTCAGTATTTTCATAGAAAAATTAAACAAGCATGCAAAATTGTTGATAACCAGTATTATATGATTAATTGTGCATTTAATAGTTGATTTTATCGCTTTTAACTTATTTCACGTCTAAATTTTCTGCGCAGGAATACTCGCTCTAATTTTTATTCGAAAAATTTCAGAGAGGAATAAGTTAAAATCTTGATTGTGCAAAACGTATCTTTGAATCTAAATGTATAATAAGAAGTACAAAAAATATAAACAAGATCTTAGCCCCCCAAACCAGTTTTTTAAACTATTCCAACCGTTCTGGAAAACGATAAACATTGCGAATATAAAAATCTGCCCTTTTTTATACATACATAAATAAACGAAATGTGGGCAGTTCTCGCACTTAGGATTCGTTCTTTTCGATTGAGTTCAAATGATGGATTTGGAACTTACAACCCAATGCGCATGCGTAGTTAATGTTGGTGAATCGCACCGGTGGGCATATAAGCATTCTGTACCGCGCCACGCGCATTAAGGAGAAATCCATACTTGTGATTGGACATACTTTCCGATGACGTCATTTTCTCTTGGCGTAATAACGTTTAGACGGGATTCTTACGGTTTTGTTTTCAATGAAAGATAAGCATGAGTGTATGGAAGCGGGAAAATTATCGTATGTTTTCTTTGAAACGAAAAGATTTAGCTGCAGATGGCTTCCTGCTTCATGAAATTATAAAATCTTTTAAAGATGTTGTTAATATCAAAAGCAATCTTAAGAGCTTAGATTATGTAAATAACTGCGTTCATGAATTTAGTGCAAAACCAAAACACGACGATCTCGATCCAGCTATAAAGGCATTGTGTGCCAGTGAAGTATATTATTATCATTGCCATTTTGTTACATTTTGTCCCTTTCACATTGCAGAAAATAGTACTTCCTTTGAAAATGCTATGTTATTTTCATGTTCCTGTCATTTCGAATGTTCTGTTGCTTTAAACGAAAAAGAAACGTGCATTCAGTATTGTCGCTGAATTTAATGCACGTGTATAAGAAAAGAAACTTCCTTCTCTGATAAAGACTATTTTTATGCAAAGGTACAAAAGATGTTACACCTTAAAAAATGGACAATATTCATAAAGTAAACATTATTCAATTTAAAATACGTATCTTTATTTCTCTGTTCCAGTCAAGGCGTTCCTAAGCGTAGAGAAAATGATTTCATCGGAAGCCATATCCAATCACGAGGAGGGATTTTTTCCTTAGTGCGTGGCGCGGTACAGAATGCTTATATGCCACCGGTGGTACGAAAAGCATCGGCCCACATTTGAGGGCGAGATATTGCGTTGGCTCACAATTATCAATTGCTCATAATTATCAATCAATATTAATTAAATGTGTATTAGAAACTAAATGTATGTCAAAGTACATCGGAAAAGTAACTGGAAAACAAAATAAATATTTAAGCGTTTCTAATATTAAAATGCAGAATTTGTAAGAAAGTTAAATAACTTTAAAAATGACTTCAATAATTGAAAATGAAAAGCCTTATAAGTTACATATTGCAATAACATTGATATGAATTTAGAACCGCTTAAGAAACCTAATTTTTTGATTTAATAAAGAGAATTTTTTAAATTAAATTAGAATTATTAATCAAAAATGGTAAATCTGAAATTTAAAACCATTCCACTGGCTAAGATTTGTTGATATTTATCCAGACAAAAAACTAATTTAAAATGCGCTACAAATCCGATATTTGATAGGTTGATTACGTATCAGTTTTATTCAAAATTGATATACCAGCAGCTAAAATCTACAGCATGGAAATTTTTGAATTCCTGTAGAGAACGTACAAGATCTAGTTCATTATTCTTTTAAGCATTATAAAATTATAAAATAAGTGTAAAGGAAATTTATTTTTACTTTAGTACACGCCAGATTTTAATTTAATATTTGTTTTGTATGCACAGTTTCCACAATATCTGATGAATCCTCAATAAAATGTAGCATTTGTGGGGATAAATGACTTTTTGTAGCACCCATCATTTTGGGAATTCAAGTTTTTCGAAAAAGGTCACAGGAAAAAGTCGCGCAGTTCATGGGTTCCACCTACCATATACAAGTAGGGGGATGGAAAAGCTGGCTATTGTTCGTTGTAGAGCAGCTGGCACTATGAAAGAGGTCTGATTAAATAAGAAAGGAGGTTGTTGATTAAATTTCGCGCAAATCGTATCTTACTGCCAGGGTAATACTGGAACGAGGCTACGGTTAATACTGAATCCCATTTAATAATGATAATTTAATCCTATGATAATTAAATAAACACAGAAGAAAGGACTAAAGTAATAATTAATTTAGAAGTCAAATAACAAAAATCAGCGCTGTATTTTCAAATTTTCACAGGACTAGTTTCGATGGTTTTACCGAACAAGTGTTTAGAGTATCACAAAGTATAATCACTAGTTACGCTTGAAATTACTAAGAACATTAAACATAACTCAATGCAAAGCGCATCTTAAGAGATAGCTAACTTGGAAATACCTTCGATCTCACCCTGAACTAACAACTCACAAAAATGAAAAATTATATACTATAAATAATGTCATAAAAATTAGTGTGGCGTAATGTGATTAATACTTTGAAACTGATGTTTCGAAGTGTTTCCCAAGAAGAACCAATATTTCCCATTCTGTTTCATTGCATATCTTTAAAAAAAAGTAAAAAATCATCCAATTAATTTCCTTTATCTTTTTTTTAATGTGAAAAGTTTGTTTTATAACCTCTGCAAATTTCGGAAGTTTGTAAGCGATATATTTTTAGATATGAAATTTTAAAATTAATGGGCGTCAAAAAGGCTGAAAATACGAGCGATTTTCAAAAATTCTCCCCCCCCTTCCAAAAAAAAGTTAAAATTTTCACCTAATTTTTTTTTTCCTCCGCTGCGTTTTATGGCGCAAACTATAATAAACTGAGATTTGCAAAAAATCGTTTCAACTTTAAAGAAAAAAACTTGAAAAAAAAATCTCTAATCCTTTAAAAATCAAAATCGTGACAGCATATTCACAAGCAGCATATGTACAAAGTTTTCGTGTCTCCTTAGTTTCATGCAAAATTGTGTTATCATCATTTATGTCTTCCGGTTGCATTGTTTCTGGATGGAAAGGAAGTTATGAAAAGTCCCCAAGAAAAGAAAATATGAGTCCATTAACTAATTTGCCTGACGACGAAATCATTTAAGATAGTTTTTACATGATGAAACTTAAATGCATATATTCAGCTAATTTAGATTCTGTTCAATTTTATACTTGTTTAAAACATTTATGCTTTTTAAAAGAATGAAAATCAGTTTGTTTAAAATTTGTTACGCAATATAAATTTTTCTGAGAATGAGAGAAAAGTTTCTAAAGTAATGTATGCAAGATTCATATTAAGGTAATTAAACTATGGACATGCAAAGTGAAATTTTAAAAATTTACAGTTATTGAAAATGTAGTAGTAATTGAGTTCATATGTACACATATTTGTCTTCGTTGTATTTCAATTCAATGAAATTTCAAAAATAATTCTTTTCTAATTATTTTTTGAATTACATTCTTTAATCTAAGTATGTGGCACAACCAAAATGCCTCGTAAGGCAAGTTAAAAAAAACTACTTACATTATAAAAATAAGTTTTGAACATGATGTTATGATTTATATTTTATTTTCATGTGAATATTAATAGAAAAGATATTTTCAAAATAGAGGAAATGCTTATAGTTAAACAGGTATAATGTAACTATTTACAAGAAATTTCAGTTTCTAATTTTCTTTTTTTAATCTTTCATACATTTTTACAATTTTTTTAAAAAAATGTTTACAGTATTAGTTAAAGAACTTTTTTCGTGCTTTATTTGGAATTTTAATATTGATAGTCTTCAGAGCTATATAATAAACATTATATCAGTTTGACTACAGATTCTGTTGAATAATTACGTAACATTAAGAGAAAAACATTAACTATAACACAGATTAACATACAATATGTAGTAACAAATAATTTAAAAAATAGACTATTAAGTAATTTATTACATTCAGAAACCATTTCTGACTGATATAAGGCATTTAAATGATAGTCTAAATATTAAGCAGCCTCTTTCATTCGTTTGACGTTTTATAATCCTGCTACATTAATATGACATATACAAATAAAAATGTGCAATAATTATGGAATGAGAAATAATATGTGTTTTCACCGACAAATATTTTGTTAAAGTAGTGGGTGAAACAAACAATTTCATGCGGGGTGAGAATCAGCTAAACAAATACAGTAGAGGAAAATCAAAGTACAAATTTTTGTTACTTCAGTTCTAAAACCTATTTTTCTACAAAGAAATTATTTGCTTTTAGCAGCCCACACCTTTCTCAAATACTTTTATCTTGAAAATAAACAACAAAAGAAAATGAAAATATTCCATATTCGTATATGCTTTGTAAAACATTATATAGCCGCTTGTAATTTTGTTTTAGACTGAATGTTTAATATGAGATGCCAATTTCATAGATAGATTAAGAAAAATGGTGTTTAGTAAGGAAGGTAAACTGCACGAAGACCGGTCCTCTAGCAGTGACGTAGTAATTCAGTGCACAGGCAATACCGACTCTACTACACCGCAGAGTCGGTGTTGGCAAAGAGCCACTTCATACGTTCCGAAGTTTGTTATGACCAGAAGTCGTGACGTCACAGGAATTTTCAAACCGCTCGCTAAGGCTTGAAGTAGAGTTGGTGTTGGCACAGGCCTTATCTATCTCGACGGTGACGCCATATAACTTCAATTGTATTGGTATGTGCTTCTGTAATTTCGCCTACAAAAGAATTGCTGTGGTTTACGGTTAAATGGTCAAAACCCAGGTTGTCTAAGCTTCGATAGGCCCTCCAGCAGTCTGATATTATAGTTGTTCCTGGGCGAATCCACTCTTGAATAACACTGATAAGTGTTTGTGCTGTACGATCATGCACAGCCACAAAAAAAAAGTCTCCGCTATCACGTCTAACACCTTCAAACACCGACTGCTCTTCTACGTGACGGACCCGATGATACTCTCTCTTTCCCAATTTGCTTTCATCAATATTAACTGTTTTACCAGGTCTACCTATCACCTGACTGTTCATTTCAGTGTATTCCAGAATTGTCTCGCTTATGCATTGGCTCCAGGAAGCCATTATGTTTAATCCAAAACTATATTCTTTCATTATCTTTGATGTAGCAATTTCTTCAAGTACATCATATGTCAACACAAAGATTTCAGCTATGGTCAGTTTGCTTTTTGAAAACCATGATGATGTTCAAATAGTCTTGAAAGCATAGCAAACACTGCTGTTATTTGTTTTTTCCCCACATTACCATGTTATGCCATCTGAGAGTTTGCAATCATTTTTAGAACCATCGAACAGTTGCATTTAGGACATAGCATACTATTCTTAATCAGCTAAGCCTCCTGTAAAAATTTGAACAAAATATCTTGCTTTGTGCACAGAAACACAAAGAACAGCCTAGTGGGGATACCATTTTTTCCCAAGCAATTACCAATGGCTGGCAACTGGAAAGGATTGGCTATAATGCTTCGATATTTTTCTGTTGTGCTCTTTAGTGATGCCATATTATTACAAAGAAAATGCTAATATTGTAATTTAGAACATATAAATTACTTTAAATAATTTTTATTATAAAATTACAGTTAGAATAATGTCTGAAAAATACAATAAATAACAGAATGTAAAATAAAAATAGATATGTAAATAATATAAGTTTTTATAATTGTAAAATATAAGTAAAATGAAGTATAATGAATTACAATTAAATAAAGAATAATAAAATAAATACTAATAAGATTAAAATGAATAATAAAGAACTATATTAAATGTTACAATGAAATGGTAAAATAGAAGTATAATAAATAATAATAATAATGCACTGAAATGATAACAAAATATCAATATTTTAGTTAAGTCAAAAAATTAAAAAAAAATAAATAAAAGATGAATAATAATAACAATGAGAAGAGCTCTGACTCACTCACCACGTAAAGGAAAAAACAACATAAAGAAGTAGATTTTCCCGCCTTTTCGACCTTCTGTAAGGCTTCTTGTCTGGGTACCATAATTAGTGCACTCTCTGCCACTTGGAGAGTAAGAATAGAGTTGGCGAGAAAATGGGGTTATATGCAAGTTTAGCCGATTTAGAAGTAAGAATAGAGTTGACGAGAAAATGGGGTTGTCTGTTTTGTATTAAAACTTATAAATGTTTTTTAAACAGAAGTTTGTTTTGGGGGATATTCGGATAACTGGCACTAGGCGAGGTTCCTGAAATCGCCCAACTTCGGCGATAGGTGCAAAACAGTGCGAAGAGTGTTCAGGTTGTTAGCTCAGATGTTAACTAAGAAAGGGAAATGGAAAGAGATATTTTCTTTCTATATGTAGATACTTTGCTTTGGGTGCCAGGATTTTGCAGATAAATGATTGTGCTGATGATCTCATGACTTTGTCAGTAGACGCTTTGAATGTGCTGTTTATTTTCTAAATAAATTAATTACGCCTGTAATTACAATAATTTTATTTTTATACAAGAAATTCTGCACTTCCCAAAAAACCCTCTTAACCTTATTAAGCGAAATTTTGTGTATAAAAGAATCCTTAGTGTTCAATATAAACCGGATTGGATGATGATTGAATAGGCTGGAATAAATTTCGAGGATGTAATTATTGTTGTGGAAATACATGCATATTTAATTTTTTTAAACTTTCATCTTTAACTATGTGATATATATTGCATTTTCGTGCTCATTACTGCATTTATATAAAGGGCATGTTTTCAAACATATATAACCATTATAACAGATAATTGTTCAAATTAATGGTAAGAATTAAAAAAAGAGTATTATAAAAGTTAACAATGTTGGAGTTATATATATCATAATCTATGGCTGAGGAGAGAATTTTTGGAAAGCGTCTTTTGATGCAAGGTCCCTCTTGGCGTCAAAAAGTTGCTCCCAAGGATATGGCAATTTTTCACGATTCAAAATGGCGGAAAAAATTGCGCCAAGTACCGCTTATCTGAGATTTAACACAAAAAGGGAAATTCATCTTAGCACTACACAAAGGAAATATCTATTTACCTTATTTAGAAATTTTCGTGTCTTCAGTCAAACAAAATTCCTTAACAGCATCAAAAAAATTCTTAAAATTATCTGAATTGCAATCTGTATACTGGCATCGCCACATAAATTCGCAATTATAATAGTCATAAATATCCTCTGATGTTCGACCATACGCATTTCCTTTCTACAAACAGGACACTTATAATGGCTACTAAGTAAACCTTCATTTATACACCAGTCAATGCTTTTTTCCATTTCGTTTCATATTGTACAGAAATTCAAATTAATCTTACCACATTCAGCCATTTTACCATGTAAACCACAAAACAACCAACAAACTTCCTAACCAATATCCAACACACAAACAAGCCCTTTCAAATCTTTTCCCATCATTCAAATTCACCGCAATCACGCAACCAATTACGTCCTAATAAGGTTTCCATAACATTCAACTACTCAGATTACCATAAATGAAATAACTTGATGATAAATGAAACAACAACTTAGCGATAATTCCAGGGGCTCCCTTAAATATACTAAACCTGCAGTGTTTTCTAAGATGTTGTTCAGTGGCATAACTTTCATCCAACTTACATATCTCTTGCTACCAGATAAATGGTAAATATGATTGCTTGATGCAAGTAATAGGATGACAAGATGAATATAAAGTTCTTTGAAT
This sequence comes from Stegodyphus mimosarum, assembly GCA_000611955.2. Classification (NCBI taxonomy): domain Eukaryota; kingdom Metazoa; phylum Arthropoda; class Arachnida; order Araneae; family Eresidae; genus Stegodyphus; species Stegodyphus mimosarum. Next base: position 9,905 of record KK120982.1, on the reverse strand, counting down.
CTTCCTGAAGTTTCTGGAAATTCTCCAAGTGTTAATTGTGTGTGACAAGACATTTTTAATTTTTCATATGGTATGCAAGATTTTGCCCCTTTTGCTTATTTTAAATATTTCACCAAATAAAATCAAATTTATTTAGTGAAATCCAAACTGCTGGATTGGATAATCCATGAAATTGCTTTAATATTTTCGTCCAGTAAGGTAGAGATACATGTGTGTCCGATATTAGTTATTGAAGTATCACATCATAAAATTTTATCTGAAGGTAGGAGATATAGTTTAAAATTTAAATCTGCAGATTTTTGTAGAGCTTTCAATTTTTCATCTTATGTTTGAGGAAAAATATATTTCAGAGTTCCACTTGAGGCGAAAACTGGCAATTTTTTTTGGCACCTTTCTTGTTTGTGTGCAATCCCCTTCCAAGTAAAACGGTATACAAAACATTATGCAATAAAACATAATGGAAACATGAAAAAAATTATGGTACTTACGTACTATGACGACTACCTTGGCGACATTTGGAGATAAAAATCTTCATTGGCATTTTTTATTTTATGTTTATAAATTAAATAAAAGAACTTCATCAAAGCAAATTAATTTAAATTCTTTTAAAAATGCAAGCCCCAATTATAAAAGAACAAAAAATTAAAATACTAAAATCCCGAATATATATATATATGTATACATATAAAAAAATGATATACCAAATACGAATAGAAAAAATTAATCTTTTTTATTTTTACTACTGTAAATGATAATTAAGAATTATTAAACTTACTTCTGAATAAGCTTCAGTGAAAGTTACATAAATAAATTATATTTTTGATACATAATATGCGTACAAATTTTTAAAAAATTGAGAGGCATTTAGTGTTAACTTTAAATAACAGATGGCAGCACAATATAGTTAACTTACTTAAAACTGGCTAAAAGAAAAAATAATCGCAAGAAGTTTCACGTGTTTCACCTAAACGTAATAATCGGCGTAAATGTAGCAAAAGAAGCTGTGGTAATAGCAAATGCAGGACTAGTGCGAGAAAATACTCTTTATTTCAGCGCCCTCTATAACCTATATTAGGGTTAACCTTTTTTATAGCCGCCCTACCGGTATAGTGGTTAGCGTCGCCAACTGCCGTGCCGAAGGGCTCAGGTTCAAATCCCGCTTATAACCAATGTTAGGCTTAACCTGTATAACATACAAAGGTCGCCGGATTTGGGGAGATATCTAAGTAGTCGTCATAATACGTAAGTACCAAAATTATAATCTCAATAAACTGCATTTTAAATCAAAACAAGGAAATAATATAAAAATGGAAATACATGTTTGCTAACCTGCACAATACAAAGAGGAAATATCAACTTACCTTATTTAAAAATTTCTCTGTCTTTGGTGTGTGGCACACAGAATTCCTTAACAGCATCCAAAAACTGTTTAAAATTATCTGAACTAGAATCTATATATTGGTGTCGCTACATAAATTCACAAAAGAAAGAATCAAAAATATCCTCGTAGTGCCGGATTGTTGGTGGCATTTCTTTCGAAAATCCCTTTTTATTACACCCCACATACCTTCGATGGTGTTGATATGAGCTACAGTTTACGGATCCTTAAATGTTATTGCATGATTTACTGAGAGGTGAACGAAGTCGTTATCAGAAAGACAATCACACAACTTCCAGCAATTGTATATGATCGTTGTTCCAGGTAAAGATATTACGTTGAAGTACATCCAACAAAGTTTCTTTTCTTCTGTCCTCAACATCCTCAAGTAAAAAAACACACACACACATACACACACTTCCTTCTCCCTCATTCTTTGCCACCAAATTCCCGCTCTCCTTCCCGTCGATACCACCAGCACCCATTTTATGGTGTAAAGCACAAAATAAGCAATGCACTTAAACGAGGCCTTACTCTGTAAACTTCTTGTTGAAGCTTGGCAAGAAATTCTGCGCAAAACTGTCTGGTCATAGCTTTGTCAGGAGGAACAATTTCTTGATGAATTTGTCATTTGCTATTGAAAAAAGCGATTAACATTGCTTTGCTTTTAGAGTTTTGGAGGGGGTACTGCCTCGGGTCCTAAAGATGAATTTCATTCTTGTCTCCTTTTTCTTTTTTTAACGACAGCTCTGCGAAGGAGCGTTGCATGTGAACGGGGCTTAAGAGCGATAGCACCCCATATGGGGCAATTTGATTATTCCCAGCTTCATCAAAGAGAATAGCGGGAACTGGAAGCTCTTTCAAGCACAGTAGTAACGCTTCTTCAACAGTTTCATTCGCAACCGGTTTCCGCCCTCTTCCTGGCAGCACACCCATGTTTCCATTCTCTTCAAATTTTACAAGCATCTTCTTCAAACCGTTCTTCGACAAGGGCCCTTTCCGCAATATTTTTAAACGATGATATTCAAAGATGATATGCAACTAAGCTATTGCTGCCGTTCTGGTAAAACAGTTTTACTAGTAAAGCTCGATCTTTCTTCTGTAAGGGCATGATTAACGATGACAAAGGCACACAGAATGATTTTCTGGCTCTGACTGCAAATCTCTTTATAGGTTTGACAAATTCGCATAAGGAATTTTTGAAAATTGCCATCTGGCGTTCAAAATTTGAACTACTTTTTATTTACAGAAATCTTTTCCCCATAGTCCATATAACGTATATAGCAAGTTTCATCAAAATCCGATTTGCAGAAGGGTTCTACAGGGGTCTGAATAGGGCCACTTTAATTATAACCACCCTCTATAACGTTGAATTTTGTTGTTTGACTTCCAAATTAATGTTTATTCTGCGTGTTATTTTAACCTAAACAATATTTTAACCTTCATATTATAATTAACTGAGAAATGCCATGGATAGTTTACCAGTATTTTCAAGCAGTGAAATTTGTAGAAAAAGTACATTTGTTTCGGTAAAGTAAATCAGCATTCGAAACAAGAGCACTCTTCAAAATAAGAACAACAATATTTTTGCTCACATTAATTTTGTGTTTCGAAGAAATCAGTGAGAAATGGAAAATTAAAGACTGTACACATAATTTGTTTTTGCGATTCATTTTCTATAGATGATTTAATAGTGTATACATTTGCGTTACCGTGAAAAGACCGGAATTAGAGAAAGTTGACTTTCTCCGGTGAACGTCAACACACACTAAATATGTCGGTAAAGATCGAATATTTGGTTATATTCTTATTTATACTTTCAGACCATCAGTGACGTATGTCAACAAGCACATATGTGCTCTGGTGGAGGCTGAAACGAGAAGACCGACAGAGAGGCGTCGTAAAAGTAAGAGACTCTCGTGCAATTCAAAGGGTCATATAAGTTGTTACAATAAATAAGATTGCTTAACGTCAATCAAATAATTAAGTAAATTTATTATTGGCGTTACTTTCTTTTCACTTCCTTGTACGAAGTAAAAAGGAAGTATTGTAATCGCTAAAATTTCGGCTATCTTATTTCACCGAAAATATCCATTTTGACCACTATCGAATGCAATTTAAAGATGATTTTGCTTGACATCTGTACTTGAGGACAGAATAAAAAACTCTTTTTTTCCCAAAAAGTTATAAAACGGATTTAAAATAGATTCTGATGAGATTTTTTCTTGGCGTCTGTACGTACGTACGTATGTATCTCACATAATTCAAAAACGAGTGGCCTCAGAAAGTTAAAATTTTGTATATAGGACTGCTATAACATGTAGATGTGCACCTCCTATTTTGGTTGCAATCGGCCGCTCCAAAGGTATATAAATATATGTATATATATACCCACTGTTACTCTGCTCAGTGAGCTGTTTCTTTATTCTTATATGTTGGTAAATTGTACATTTTTCGCTTTAAAAAGATTGAATTATGTTGTTCTTATCTTCCGGTTAAGGGTTTTATGCCTTTAGTTAAGCTGCATGTTACAGTTGTAGAATTATCAACAATTTAAAAGTTGCTTAACTGTGACTACGCCTAATTATTTTTACCATAGAAGCCATATTTGTTTACATTTGAGACTTAGCAGAATAGTGGATTTGTTGCCAATAGCAGAATAGTGGATTTGTTGCCAATCAACAGAAACCAAGCTTCGTAATAACAAAGTCGCATCTTCCTTTATTACTCCGAATTAAATTATGTTAAATCCATTTTGGAATTATCATTCAAGTTATTAAATAATCCCATACATTAACTTAGCATAGCGTCCGCAACAAATTAAGTAATAATTTAAATAAATTAATTAACAGTTTCTACGCCTTCAGTGTCTTTTTGCGAGTGGGACCAAAAGTAAACTTTCAGTTTTGTGTACTGAAAAATCTGCCTTCTTGCTCGTTGTTTGTTTTTGCGCAGAAACTGTAATTTTAATTGTTAAAAAAATTTTTATGTTTGAACTGTATTTTTCGTTTTTATGTATTTTTGCCTTGTCCCGAAATGAGAACCGAAATAATTGAATGAGAAATATAGCTCTAATGAATTTGGAGGAAATACGTTTAAATGAAAGGCAGGAAAAAATGAGTATAATTTAAATATTTCGTACAAGGAAGTCATGGGGTGTACACGTCAGATTTTTTCATTTAGAATGTACTATTTGTTTTAAGTTCCAACTGTTTATTTGCATGTGCACCGCGTAAGCTTTCTCCTATTTTGATAAATATCACATGTTTTAATTATAAAGAATGATTTTAAAACGCAACAAAAATACTTACATTTATTCATTATAATTATTAATTCGTCATTCATCATTAATTCAACATTCATCATCAGTGAATGGTGAATATCGACATTTGTCGGTGTAAGTGAGAAATAAGGATACTTAGCAAATACTTCGGTCATACGCTAAGTGTTTATGTGAGTACTGACGTTCTCCAGATTTCGGTCTTTCACGGTAACATATATACATTTCGGAGTACGTACATTAAAATTAGAATTACTGTTGTGCGTAAAGACAACTTCTAAATGTTACATCATCTATCACTGCTCTTAGTGCACGCATTTTCTTTTAATTTCTGTATGTTCTGTTGAATTTTTGTTTCCGCGATAGTTTGTGATAGCAATTTTTCCATCGGTCTGCAAAAACAAACTTTTTTTTAAGAGAGTATCTGTATCATACACCATTGGGCAACTGGGAGGTGATTGTACTCTTATGAATCGATGATAGCAGATTAAATTAGATGCAAAGATTCAAACATAACAAGATTTATTTCACCTGCACTTCCAAACTACACAACGTGCGTATCCCCACGGCGTTCGGCAACTGACTGCCCTTGCTTTATGAGAATGTTAGAAATTTTTTACTTTGTAATCACAGACTGCCATCTCGCGGCTGTTCTGGGGTTAAATTGGTAGGATTTTGTTTTAAAGGTTTTTCCAAATAGAATAAACCAGAACAAGAGTATACCCCCAGTGAACAAGCGAAATGATAGAACGACAGTATTTACACAAAACTAGCATAAACAAGAGGGAATTTGAATGCTGGCTTGTCAGTTGCTGAAATTGTTTACATACATGAAATTAAATAAAAAATAAAAAACAAAAAAAAAGTAATACAGGTTGAGTATAATTGACATAAATAAATGAAAATACGAGTTTATCAGTTCTGAAGTTTTGTAGAGGATAGACATGTGATGAACATTAAAAAGGCATTAATTCATGAGTAATTATGAGCATGTTAACCAATTTCTGTGATGAGTCTTTTGCAAAATTTCACAATTCGTCCAGATTTTGTGGTTTTGGGATGGTTGACAGAGCTTCCATTAGTGTTTTCTGGGATTTTAGATTTATGTTTCTGAGGAATTTGTTGTACTTCATCTTTATATATGAATGCAGGTTTCGTTCTATCTATGGAAACACTGTTTGTCTGCCATTTGTGTACACGTTTTCAATTCTGAGTGTACAAAGATTTTCGTTTGGGGATTTTGGTTGGGAAATGGCTTTAACTGCTGCATTTATGCCTGGAGTTTCTGCACATATGATGGAGTTTTATTTTGGGCATTTTGAGAAAATAAATCTGCCGGAAGTCTTAGTGAAGTTCCATACACAAGATCAGCACTTGATGCTTGTATGTCAGTTTTAACAGCAGCTCGAATATCAAGGAGAACTGTTGGTAATGATTCAGTCCATCCTGGTTTTTCATTGGCTTCTAAAGAATTTTTCAAGACTCTGTGAAGACGTTCCACCAAGCCATTTGCTTGGGGATGAAAAGCTGTAGTGCGAATTCTTGTTGTTCCCATAATTTGTGTGAGCGTACTGAACAAAGAAGACTCAAATTGGCGACCTTGATTTGTGGTGATGGTAGAAGAGCATCCGAAGCGGGATATCCATCCTTCGAACAAGGCTCTGCATACTGTTGCTGCTCTCATATCAGCAATGGGTATCACTTCTGGCCATCTGGTAAACCTGTCGATGATGGTGAGGCAGTACATTTTGCCCTGATATGGAGGCAATGGTCCTATTAAATCCACATGCAGATGGGAAAACCTTGTATCTGGTGTAGCAAATGTACCCAGAGGTGTTTTTATATGCATGGGAACTTTGGATCGCTGGCATGCATCACAACTTTTTACCCAATCTTTAATATTCTTTTTCATATTGGGCCATACATAGCGAGCAGAAATTAACTTGCAAGATCCTGTTATTCCTGGATGCGAGAGGTTGTGAAAATGGTCGAACACTACTTTACGAAAAGATGGTGGCACAAGAGGTCTTGGAATTCCGGTTGATACATCACAGATGAGTTCTGTTGCTGACACTGGGCTGGGCATGGACTTTATTTCCAGTGAATGATTGGTGTTTTGCAGATTTTTGTAAATCATCAGCTTTTTGAGCATGACTAAATGCTTCAAAATCAAGAAACGAGGAATTTGAGATGTTGTTCATCTCGATTCTGGATAATGCATCTGCATTTGAGGGACTGTATTATTTACACCACTGGTATGACGAATGTCTATGCTGAACTGAGAAACGAAATCAAGTTGACGCCACTGGCGTGGTCTGCACTTCTCTGGCTTTTGCTTGAAGGCGTAGATAAGAGGCTTTTGATCAGTGAAAATGATAAAGTCTCGACCTTCAAGTATGTGCCGGAATCTCTTTACAGCAGTGTAAATGGCCAATAGTTCTCGATCATAGGTGGAGAATTTTTGTTGACTGTTGGTGAGCTTGACAGAGAAGGCAATTGGTTCCCAGTTGGTTGTGTTGAGCTGCATTAAGGAACCACCAACTGCAAAGTCACTAGCATCAACCCAAACACCAAGTTTGGCTCCTGGAATTGGATGGCGAAGGAGAGTTGCGGTAGCTAGTGCATTTTTGGCATCCGTAAATGCCTGTTTGCCAACCTCAGACCATTGAAGTGTTTCGTTTGGGTCATTTCGTTTAGGTTTTTTGCCCTTTTTATTATTTTCGATGCTCTCGAAAAATTTATTTAAGGGCGCTAATATGTGTGCTGCGCTAGGAACGAAACGTCGATAGAAATTAAACAGACCTAAGAAGCGTCTTAAGTGAGTTATGGTATTAGGTTTAGAAAAGTTCAAAATACAGTCTGCTCTATCTTTCAGTGGTTCAGTTCCTTCTTCGGATACTTTGACACCTAAGAAATTTATTGAGGAAACACCGAAAACACACTTAGAAGGTTTAAGGCTAAGGCCATAATTTTGCAATCTTTAAAAAAGAATTTTTTGATGCGAGATATGCTCTTCCTCAGATTTAGATGCTACCAATATATCGTCTACAAATGCATAAACAAATTTTAAATCTCGAGTAACTTCATCGATAAATGTTTGGAATGTGGCTGCAGCATTACATAAGCCAAATTGCATACGGCAACTTTCAAATAAGCCAAAGGGGGCAATTATAGCACTTTTGTGAATATTATCAGGATGTATAGGAATTTGATGATAAGCTTTAATTAAATCAATGTGCTAGAAAATTTTGCAGCCATGAAGTTCAGAAGTGAAATCTAAAATATTAGGAATGTTATAATCATCTTTTATCGCTTATGCATTAAGGGCTTTGTAATCTCCTACAGAACGCCATTCTATGCTGTCTTTTTTAGGGACCATATGCAAAGGTGATGCGTAGTTACTTTTTGAGGGACGAAGGTGGCCTAATTCTATCATACTTTGGAACTCTTCTTTGGCGATTCGTAGGCGGTCTGGGGAAAGACGTCGTGCTTTAGCAGTGACAGGAGGTCCTGTGGTTTGGATATGATGCACTACTGTGTACTTAATTTCTTGGTCAGCACGGGGTGGTTTCGTGATTTCTGGAAATTCTAATAATAAGTTATGGTACATACTGTTGCCAGATACTGTCTTTACTGAATGTATTGCACTAACCCGTAAACTGCATTCAGAGTGAAGATTAGTGTTAGCGTCGATTACTCTTTTTGTGTGAATTTAGGCATTAAGTTGGAATTATATAAAAAATCTGCACCAATAATAGGGGTTGAAACACTGCCGACAAGAAAGGTCCATTTGAAAATGCGTCTTAAACCGAAGTCTAAAGAGAGATTTGGTTAGTGTAAACTGAAATTGGTGTAGTGTTTACTGCTGAAAGGGTCATTTGGATGAGGTTCCGCCTCTGCAATGCTGGAGTTATAGATACATCAGAACCCGTGTCTATGAGAAAGTTGACATTTATGCGCACATCTGTAACAAAAAGACGACGAGAATTGAAGGCAAAGACTGTAGTCGTCGCTATGCCTCGCCTGGGCCGTTTTTTGAAAATTTACAGGGTGGGGTACACTTTTTAGCTCTTTCGCCAAATTTAAAATGGTACCAAGAGGTATAGTAATGGGGTGCAGCTCTCCGGCCCACCTGACTGGAATGCTCCAGTCGTATGGCTCAAATTAAGAGCTAGCCCATCTAACAACAAACAATGAAGAGGTCGGTCCGGCCGTGTTCAGAATAAAATTATGTTAAATACAACGATGTAATTACTATCATAGTATAAGCCGAAGCCCCAGAAAACCAAAGCCTCAAGAACCGGGCAACAAAAAAAGGTTAGTATAATGTGAACAAATCAAACCAAAAAGATACATTTTAGTATGGTTGCAATTAAAAGACTGATCCATCCATTCATACCAACAAAACCAAAGAAAATCATAAAATCACACCGTTAGTTACAAGAAAAAAGAACAAACAACATGTAACCATACATACTGCAAACAAACCAGGGAACTACCAATAAAAAAAAAGGGAAAATCCCAAAAATCGTAACTAAAAATTTCAAAAACAAAATTTGCATGTCTGTGACTTAATCGGTACAATCAAAAACAATAGGCCTGAATTCCAAAACAAAGAACAAACCGAAAATCACAATACATTACCATAAAAAAAACAACAGAACTGTGACAAGAGTAACTCCAATTTTCCAACACAAAAATATAGAACATCTAAAATCTATATCTAATTAAACACACACAACAAATACCACAACAACAGGGGAGTAAAGAAAGCCAATGCTAAGATCCCTAAAACCACTACCACCGAAAACACGCCTATCTGACGTACGGAAAGATCATCAACCGTGGGGTCCGTCTAACGACCACTGAGACACTACTTCTCAGTGGCAATATGTTTAAATTAAATAAATCCCCGTTTGTAAAATAAAGCATATTTATGAGTTTCTAATTTCATGTACTATAAATACAGAAAAATTTTTTAAAATAGGTGCGTAGTGTTAAAAGCAAAACAAAGGACTGCATTGGTGAAAAAATTAATGTCAATTATCTAAAATTATTATTAAGTAAAAATTAATCAATTTAAAACTTATATTTAAAAATATAAAAACGGAAAGGAAATTCTATCTGTCAGTCCCAATTATTTAAATCTTAAACTGTGTTAATGTCAACAAAAGAAAAACACTTCACATGTAATACAATTCAGAGCAATACAAACCCTGTTGCCTCATTTCACATGATCCATCACAA
>KK120980.1:0-55104 GCA_000611955.2 Stegodyphus mimosarum | reverse complement strand
TTTTTTTTTTTTGCATTTCATTTAAACTTATTGGATTGAATTAAATCTACTTCGTCGATAGCGCATAAGCCACAATAGAATAAATGTACTCTTTAAAATTCACTATATTTGTTTACCACAACGACACTCTGGCGCTAGGTTCACTGAACAGCGTTACATCTCATTCATTTTATAACGCAAAGTGCACAAAAATTATGTATATCATCTGAAGAAATATCTAATCGTTGCCACATGTTCTATTCAAATACTATGAAAAATTTAAAACGATGTATAAAAGAAACAAACAAACAACTTAAAAAAAGTTTTTTTACAGACACTTTAGTGTTTCTAATTCAAATAATTTAGTTCTCACTTCGCGACGGGGCAAAAGTACATAAAATCTCAAAATATCTATGTTAAAAATTAGGAAGTAAATCAAACTCTTATACCCTGGAATAAATTCCAGAATGGATTACGCATGATTTAATTCGCAATCATAAAAGAAGGCGTTATCTTCGTTGTTGCGAAGGTTAGCTTCTGTACATTGGCAACAAATTCACTATTCTGTTGTTTCAAATGTAAACAAATATGGCTGCTATGGTAAATATAATTAGGATCAGCCCCACTTAAGCAACTTTAAATTGTTGATAATTCTACAAATATTGCATGCAGCTTTACTAAAGGCATAAAAACTTTAACCGGAAGATAAGAACAACGTAATTCAATTATTTTTAAAGCAAAAAAAGCACAATTTACAAACATATAAGAATAAAGAATGAGATCACCGAGTCAAGTAACAGAGTGTATATATATATACGCATATTTATATACTTTTAGTGCAGCCAAAATAGGAAGTGCACATGTGCATGTTATAGCAGTATACTATATACAAAATTTCAATGCTGAGGATACTCGTTTTTGAGTAATGCGAGATACGTACGTGCGAATGTACAGACACCACGAAAAATTCTCTTCGGAATCCATTTTAAATCAGTTTTATAAATATTTGGGGGGGAAGAGTCCTTTATTCTATCCTTACGTACAGATGTCAGGCAAAAACATCGTTAAATTGCATTCGATAGCGGTCAAAACGGATATTTTCGTTGAAATATGATACCCGAAATCTTTCGCGATTACAATACATCCTTTTTACAACGAAGTAAAAAGGATGAAATGGAAAAAATTCATCACATGTATTTGTTGTCTGGATAATGACTACAGCAATTTTGCCAAAAGAACTCAACAATGTCTATGTTAACGCTCATAAATAAATCGGAAAACCCTAAAAATTTCGACTTCCTAGAACTATAACTTACACAGCTAACCCAAAAATCCCGATAACTTTGAAGAGTCTAGGTTTTTTTGAAACAGGAAAGGTGAAAAATTTGCAGTGCCCTCGAGAGAATTTGAACCCTTGACCTCTCGAATACGCGTCGAGTATGCTTCCAGTTGCACCACGAAGGCATATGCAGAAGCGTGGGAGAAGTTATAACGTTATTGCTCTTCGCTTGTTCATCAAATACATATATGCAAAGAAATTGGAAATGGCTATTTACACGTAAGTTTAAATAAAGTGCCGCTTTATTTCTTTATCATTTAACAAAAGCGAAAACACATTGTAATCTGAAAACCACGGATTACAGATTCGATGAGTTTCGATGAGTTTTCAATTAAAATTCCAAAAAAGCTAAAATTTATAACGTTAAAGACAAACTGCAAATTCATCGCAATGTGATTTCAGTTTAACAAGTGTAACGCATTTAAGCGAAATACACTCATGTCCATAAATTAAGGATAATTCGGAGTCACGCGGAAATCGAACTCTAAATTAAATATATCACCTGTAAAATCACTACACACATCTTCAAGAATCATATGCAAATTTCAGGAAGTAACCAGATGAGACCGATGGTACGTCACAATGACGAGAGTGTAAGAGAGTGATATATAAGGAATACAGGCAAAGAAGTAAAATTGTTCGCAGGCGCTTTATAAGCATTTCAGTGCAATAACCGAACAGTTATGACACAAAGGACGCATTTGGATGATTTTTTACGTGGTAGAATGATCGGCGGTCTGGAATATGGGCGTACCCAACTGGAAGTATCAGACAAACTTGGAATTGCCATGAGTGTTATCTCCAAGCTTTGCCAATGATTCCAGGATGATGGTCATGTGAGTAGACGTTACAGCACATGTCGCCCCAGAGTTACAATGTCGGACGAGGACCGGTATTTGGCAGTTACTCCAAAAGAAACAGGCGGAGCACAGACTTAGACCTGTCTCGTCGGCTCTCTTCGGCCAGCGGTACGACAATTTCGAGGCAGACCGTGTACAGACGCTTGGGGCAGATTGGTCTATATGCTCGTAGACCTGTCGGATGCGTTCCACTTACTGCAACTCACTGTCGCCTGCGGTTAGCCTGGAGTAGAGAGCATGCATTGTGGACACCGCAACAGTGGGCTCGTGTGATGTTTTCCGACGAGTCCAGGTTTAGCTTGCAGTCTGATTCTCGCCGGACTTTCATATGGAGAGCTCCCGGTACCCGTAACCACCAAGAAAACATCATTGAACGACACCGTTACGGTGGTGCAGGAGGGCTCGTTTGGGGTGGAATTATTCTGGGTTCCAGAACTGACCTGCATGTTCAAATTGGAACCATGACAAGCGAAATCTATCGGGACGTCATTCTCTAACAACATGTACGTTTGTTCGGGGCACCATGGGAGCACAATTTGTGTTTATGGATGACAACGCCAGTCCTCACCGTGCAAATATCGTAAGCAAATGCCTTCAATCGGAGGATATCACCCGTATGGACTGGCCAGCATTCTCACCGGACTTGAATCCAGTAGAGCACGTGTGGGACATGCTTGGCCGACGAGTTGCAGCCCATCAACCTCCTCCTACATGTCTACCGGAACTTTGGAGAGCATTGCTTTTTGAGTGGTGTAATATCCCCCAAGAACAGATCGATCATTTGATACTCAGCATGCCTGGGCGTTGTACGGATTGTATTGCATCGTCTGGGAGACATACATTGTATTAACAATCATACCAACCGTGTAATATTGGTTTTTTTGGCAAACGAGTTTTTTTTTGGCAAACGAGAAATTTGATTAGCTTTATTCTATTAACTAATTATTGACTTGTGCATTCAGTCCATTACGAACCCATCGCACACAACACGTACTTTTTTCGTATCATCTGCTATTTATTAAACATAAGAACAAAACTAATGCTTATTTAACTCGCTGTACGAATGATATACAGCATAAATGAAAACTATTACTAATTTGCAGTCATCGGGATAAGTTGCCTTCTCTGTGTAGATATTGTTGCGTTTGTACGGGTTCGTGGATTTGGAATGATTAACGACAACACTTGAAGAATGGAAACAGTATTACTCAGAACAACTCAAAAAACCAGTTTACAGTCGTCGAAAAACTACGACAAATACACTGAAACAATCAGTGACACAGTCTTCAGGCTAAGATGTAACCGTGAAGACAGCTTCACGACAAAGGATTAGAGTACAGCTCACGACTCGGTCTGGTCTTCTCGGTACTCAGCGTACTCTCGAGAATTTCCACGCTACAACTCGAGATGCTCTCGACAGCCTCAACGATGCAATACGATGTACTCGATAGACTTCTTGCACTTATGGGATACTCATGCGAAGCACTAACTCGCGATACACTCGACGACGAACCCGACATTACAGTAGACTGCTACTCCGCTTACAGGCAGTGGTTATATAACTTTTGCCTTTCCTTCGAGAACATTCTGGGCCAAACCGGTAAGTATTCGTTCCAAAATGTTCGCCATCTATTTGGGGCATATTGCCAATCGTGTTGCCTAATGGGCGACTTCACGCCAAATATGGCAACCCTGCCTTCCTTTATCATTTTCTGGCAACCCTAAACGTGCTTTGTGGGGAAGCTATCTTACCGCGGCTTGGCATTTCGTAACAAAATATCTATGTTAAGATGCACTTTTCTTCATTTTAATTTGAGTACTTCCCCTTTCTATAACCAAAGCACTAAGTATTTATATTATCTCAGTCTAAGATGTGAAGTTTCAAAATTAATCGCGAGTGGCAACACCTATTTTCGCAGCGGAATGTGTGTGCACGCTCGTCACAGAGTGAGAACAAAAACTTGGAACGCCAAGAGACAGACCTCTTCCTTCTTAGTCTATTTTTGGCATCGGCTCGTAATTCTGTTCATTTTAAATATTCAGCAAGATGCATTTTTACCTTTTAAATACACTGCTGGCCATCGTAAATGCAACATCCTGAAGAAAGCATGCAAATAACATGAAATTTACAACATGCATTAGCGAAGGTGAGATATGCAAATAATTAGAATTTCAGCGCACACGCACATCACGCGCGCCTGTGGCGCCGCTTCAAAGCACTATTTAAGGCTTGGAGTTTTCGAGGATTTGAATTTCGGCAATTGTGTATTTTTTGTGCTTTTTTCAGAAATGAAAAAGAAAATGATAAATTATGCTTCGTAGTAAACAGCGATCATCGTTTGATCAAGTATTCGAGTTCGACAGAGGAAGGATAGTCGCCTACCGAGAGTGTAGATTATCTTTCAGGGAAATCGGTATCCTGTTGGACGAAACCAAACAACTGTAATGCGGAGTTGCGGCCGTTGGATGCAGGAGAGTACGGTGGAACAACGTGTTCGATCGCATCCACGTTACGTGATGACAGGAACACCACTTTACGTGATGACAGGAACATTGTGCGCATGGCAGTGAGGGATCGCTCAGTCACATCACGAGCCAAAGCACAGCACATTCAGTCTGTAACGCATCATCCAGTGTCTGCGCGTGCCATTCGACGCCGTTTACAGCAGAGTGGGCTGTCCGGAAGACGTCCATTGCTTCGTCTATCCTTGACGCAGAACCACAGACGTCTCCGCCGCCAGTGGTGCGACGAAAGAAGGATGTGGACGGCAGAATGGAATGAAATTGCCTTTACTGACGAGTGATGCTTCTGTCTGCAAGACCACGATGGTCGGATTCGAGTCTGGAGACACCGTGGAGAGAGGATGCTGAACAGCTGCGTTATGCACCGCCACACTGGTCCTGCACCGGGTGTTATCGTATGGAACGGTATTGGATATCACTCTAGTACGCATTGCCGGTACTTTAAACAGTCAGCGCTACATCTCCGAGGTGTTTGTTGGAGCCAGTTGTCCTTCCTTGCCTTCAGGTCTTGCCCACAGCCATATTTCAACAGGATAATGCGCGACCACACGTGGCACGCATTGTTCGAGGGTTTTTCGTCAGTCGCCAGATTGAATTGCTTCCCTGTCCGGGTCGCTCTCCGGATCTTTCGCCGATAGAAAACATGAGGTCCATGGTTGCTGAACGACTGACCCAGATTACATCCCAAGCTGCCACACCAGATCAACTTTGGCAACGTGTGGAAGCTTCTTGGTCTGATGTACTCCAAAAACACATCCAAAGTCTGTTTGAATCAATGCCAAGGCGTGTGGCAGCGGTGATCTCCAACAATGGCGGCTACTCTGGCTACTGATTCTGGAAGGAACCACGCTTCATAGAAGTCTATAAATTTAATCATTTGATACTTGGTCAACATGTTATCTACTAAATAAATTTTGTTTTGACATCTCTTGTTTTTCTTGGTGTTGCAATTTGGCTGGCCAGCAGTGTATTAAATAAAGTTGGTTTTGATTTGTTTTCTGAAGCTCTGATGTTTATGAAAAGCCTTCTGATTAAAGTATAATGGCGTTAAACCGTCACCATAAAGTATTAAGTGAAATAATTAAAGAAATAAAAAAAAATCTGAAAGCTTCCCGATTTTACATTAGGCCAAAAGGGACTTTAACCTTTTGTGTGTTACCTTTACTTATTAAACGCTCTTTGCACTTAAACTATTAAACTCAATTCAACAGCAATATCGCAATATAATTTTAAAATGAGCATATCTTTGGAATTTCCGATGCACAGTCTCTCGCGCTGGAGATAAAAGTGTTTCTTTTCCCCACAGTTCTGCCATTGCTCGCTTTGAAATCCTTGAGTTTGTTAATCAAAAATTCGTTGAAATATTACAAAGTACTAAATCAATAATAAAGCAAATTTCAAATTAGGCCTTCCAGATGCCCATATTCGGTGGAAGATTATGTTATTGAAAATTTGATGGCTGTAGGTACCGTTGTTTTACCACAATGCGAGAAACATGCAGATTTATGCAGATTCTTCATTATTTAATTTCTTTAAATATTACACAGGGCGATAATATTTGGTGGCAACAATTTGAAAAATGAACGGACATTTAAAGTTTTCAACACAAAATGCCAAAGTGAAATTAATTGCCCTTTGGGCTAATAAAAGGTGAGTAAGTTCATAAGATATGACAGAGTATAAAAGGTAGATTTTCTTTGTCCTTTTTTTTCAAAGCTGCCGGACACATACTTCTCACGCGTTTTTGAGAAAAGCTGAACCAAACACTTATATAGCTGTCATCTCCGAGAACGTTGTACAGGGTACACCAGTAGGGATGGTCAGATATTAGGCTCTCGAGAAGACATAAGAACGCATAACTAAGCCTTGCATGGGATTCAAACCGTTACCTTATCACTTAGACTCCTCTAACCGTCTAGGGTGTGGGTAAAAATATTTTTATTCAGAGGAAAACAAAAATGCACCTGTATCTTAGTGGGAAGAAAAATATTTGTCTTTGTACTATGATATATGTCTATTTGTATTCTGGATTCTAATCAATTTCTGACCAAATGAATGTAGCCCATAAAAATTTCTTTTTAGTTTCGCATTTTGACAAGGCGGACTTCATTCCCCAGCTGATGAAGTTTTTCCAAATATTTTGGTCTTCGCATGAAATTTCACAGTCGATTATTCTGTTCCAAGTACCAACATCAGTTTTACCAACTACTAAATAAAATATGGCATTAATAGTTTCCGTTAACAGTATTCTCCGTTATTATTGCAATTCAGGTGTACAACGGAGTTTGATTCGAAGCTCCAATGCCTTCTGGATAGAACTACACTAAAAAATTTACACTAAAAAATTTTAGAAACACGAGATTCCGACATTGACTGATTTCAAATCTTGATGTGAGTGAAATATTTCACTTTTACTTGCTTACCCGAAATAAAAAGGAAGTATTGTAATCGCGAAAAATTTTGGGCATCATATTTCAACGAAAACATGCATTCTGACATGTATCGAACGCAATTTAACGATGTTTTTGCGTGACATCTATAAATAAAGACAGAATAAAGGGCTGTTTTTGCTACAAAAAATTATAAAACTGATTTAAAATGAATTCTGGAGAGATTTTTTCGTACCGCCTATACCTACGTGCGTATATATGCATCTCGCGTAACTCAAAAACGAGTAGCCCCAGAACGTTGAAATTTGTACATAGGACTACAACAGAGGCTGTTCGCATATTTTTTAGACAATGCATATTGTATTCACAAAACTAAATTACATAAAATTCTTGTGTTTTAAATGTTCTATTTGACATCCCTTATTCTGAACTATCTTTCGACACCGCAATTTCCAGTATAATAAATGCCTTTTGAAGTGTCAGAAGAGGTATTCTATCCCATTCCTCCCGAACAGCTTTCCAGAGTCCCGTTAGGGTTTTGGGACAACGTTTGGATAATGCAGTTTAAAAAGCCCGAAAGCACAAAAATCCATAGGTTTTTATCCATAGGTTATAAATTAGATTTAGTAGGGATATAAGTGAAGGGTATGGCCTTGATAACCAGTTTTTTGTTCCATTTCTTTTAGCAAGTTTACAGTGGATTTTGATGTGTGACTGCTAGCTTTGTCCTGTTGGAGTCTCACAGATGGATGGCACCGTGGGTAAAGCGATGGTATTTCATTCAGAAAAATTGGCGATAAAATATGTTCCTGATAGTATTTGGAGTTAATCTTGACATTATTTTGCACTCTATTTTTAACTTGCCATTACAAGAAAAACCAGAAACAATCATGAATCCCTTAGAAAAACTTTCTTTCGATTTTTTGAACCATGTACTTAAATTTGTTTCTCCCCTTTTATGATAATAAACGGCTCTTTTTTTGTTACAGTCACTTAAACCCACGCTTCATCTATTGTGACAATTGTTTTCCATTTTTCGTCGGATAAGTGTTTCTGAAATAGAATTCTGCAGCGTGTCCTGCGTCGAGCGATATGCTTCGGAAGAAGACGATGCACATTGCGTTTTTTCGCTTTCTTAAGATTTAAATCAACGTTTATGATTTTGTTTACATTGAACATCGAGCATTTTAATGATTTTGCAACTGTCCTTCGACTAGGGGGATTTTCTTTTAACATTAAACAACGTACCTTTGCAATAGTCGAAGATGTCCGTTTTTTCCTGGGACACTTGTTCGGAATTTTTGTCCCACTGGAGGCTCCAATTTGACGTTTGTATCCTTTTTTGTGGATGATATTACCTATCGACGCTTTAGGTGCCACAAAACCACGACTTTCACATCGTTTTTCGATAACGGAGTATGCATATTTTCTCTTCGGTAAGAGCGTCAATGTAGCCTTCGAACCACTGCTTTGTTAAATTCGCCATTTTGAATAAAAACGAAACATTCAAGCCACAGACTATAATTTTGACTTTTAAAAATATAGTACAAGTGCAATTACTTCTTTTGCAGCAAAGTATTTTTTATTACCGCTTACCAAAATCGTCTAAGAAATGTGCGAACAGCCTCGGTATAACATGCAGATGTGCACCTCCCATTTTGATGCAATCGGCCTCACGGAAAGTATACAAGCATATACAGGGTGTACGAGTACAGTAGTGATTAACTTTCAAGAGAGAGTACACCTAGATGATGGGAAAATCACATAGGTTTGCATGGTCGGATACGCTTTCCTGGTGCCATAGTGACGACACAACAGTCAAAATGAAAGCACACCAACGGGGTGAGAAAACATGCCTATTATTCGGAGTACAACGAAAACAAAGAAAAACAGCATAAATAAACACCGATCATTATCAAAGAAGGCTTTCGAAATTACGTCCCGCACTGTGATGCAGGCATCACGCGTCATGCATCTTTCATGCGATTTCGTGATGCAGATGTTCCATGATCCAAAGAAGTGAGGCCTGCATCACGGTCCAGAGTCGTAATTTTAAACACCTTCTTTAATGACGATCGTTGCTAATTTTTGTTCTCATTTATAGGTTTCTCTTGTACTAAACATAATAAAACATGTTTTTCTCCCTGTTTGTGTACTTCCTTTTTTTGGGTTTTGTGTCGTCACTACGGCGCCAGAAAAGAGTTTCCGGCTATGCATTGCTATGTGATTTCCCATCGTCCATTGCAAATGCTTAAAATAACGTGCTGCAGTTTAATATCCTTTAAAGATTATCCTTTTTTTTGCATTATTTTATATAATCCAGATTCTGTAGATGAAAAATTTATTAAATAGTTTAGTTTGTACGCATTTGCGAGTAAGTAGTGCTTATTTATTATTTATCTGATCAAGCGTTCCGTACTTTTTCATACGCGATTTCAAAAATTAATTTTTAAAGCATTAATTTTAGAGCTCTAAAAATAATTACTTCAATATACAAGCAACGTGTGTGACTGCTTATATAATAAGAAAGAGTACATTATTTTAAAACTTTATATTTTTAAAATGCATAAAATAGAGTACGGCCTGAGGGACCTCTCCTATGAGTTTATGTAACAGAAAATGAACGTCTGTAGTTAAGGGATAAGGTTGAGCTAAAATTCAATCATTTTGCAAACAAAATATAATGCATTTGTATAAATCTAATTGAGGATTAAAATTAATTAGATTAGGTACCTGTTTCGCATCTAAACTATTAATATAGCATTTATGTAACTAAACTAAACACTTACAATTTTTTTTCCATAACGAAAGAAATATTCAGATTAAAAGTTTTTCTTACGCTACTATTTTTCAGATTATCTTAAATTTGACGCTTTGTCAAATTCCAGCAGATGACATACGTTGCTAGTAGAATGGCAAACTGCACTTGAATCGATTTAATCCTTGTGTATTCAATAACATTTGTTAGAAGAGCCTTTTGAACTGAAGTGTTAGACAAACATCGCCAACAGTCTTTTTCAAGAAATATTAATTCCCCGTTGAAGTAGACAGAAAGACTTTAATTTACTTATAATTTGCTTATAATTTGCTTAAAGCGAGACAATATTTACAAGATTGGAATTAAAAGAAGGATTTGATACTGATTTTGGGCAGTAAAATTGTCAATGAAATTACTATGCGACACTCGGTCCCACTCGGCAAAAAGACGTTGAAATTGCAAAAACTGGCAATTTATTATTCAACTGAGTTGTAAACAAATGGCGGTTCGTTAGGCCTAACTCGTCACTTAAAACTTAAACCGTTGATAATTCTACAACTATTGCATGCAGATTAAAGGCATAAAAACCTTCTACCTAACTTATCTTCTTACTAACCGTATAAGGTATTTCCTTCCGCTTTCTTCGCATGCCTTCGTGGTGTAGTGGTCAACACGCTCGACGCGTAATCGAGAGAGAGAGAACGGGGCGCGTGGGCACTATCCCTTTACCAAATGGTTAATCAGTATAGCACCACGTCCGCCACTATCTATAACACCTTCAGAATACATAAAGGCCACCTAAAAGGTGTTCAACGTGCACGACAAGACATACGAAATAACATGTTACATATTAATACTCAAGATACATTACTGGTACATTACTGATGCAAATATGACTGATACAGAACTGATACAAGACATATAATACTGATACAATACTGATTAAATGGGGGTCCGTGGTTCGATTTCCGGTGAAGGCGTTGCTCATTTTTCATCACTTCAGCTTCTAAATAAGATAACGATAAATAAAGATAACGATTCTCCACCACCGCGATTTAGGCCCCTAATCCCCAGTCACCCTTTAAAAGGTAGAGTATTTAATGTATTTCTCCCACCTTCTCATGCCTTCGTGGAAGTGGTCAGCACGCTCTACGCCGAGAGGTCCGTGGTTCGATTCCCGGCGAAGGCGTTGCTAATTTTTCATGTCTTTTACTTCGAAATAACCTAATGTCGCTACATGCTATTAAACAATTACGCTTATTGCAATGAACACTACTGGATAAATTCGGTGTTTGCTGATGACACGATTTGTTTCCATTCAATTATCAGTACAACACGTTTGTTTATTTAGTTTGTTTCAATACATTTTGACCGAATTTCAGCTTTTATGTTTCACGTATTATAGCTGTTTCAAAAAATGTTAGTTCAATATTAGTACTGTTTAAACTTGTATATTTTATAATTGAAACAGGTTAGACGGCAGAATAGATTTTTGTCTCAGCTTTTAAGCTCAACAACTATCGAGCATATCTAATCATAATACATTTAACTCCATCTCTGCATCATTTAAAAATGTAAGCAACTCTTCACTTAGTTATTCCTAACTTCCACTTAACTGCGTTTCTTGGCGTTTTGAAAATGAATTTAAGTTTGCTCCATTTTCCGAACCGAACGGTGTTCGAAGATAGAAATTAAATTTCACAACTGATAACTGCTTTTACACCTGAGGGAACACATCTTGGTCCATTCGCGGCGCGGGAACCTTAGAGGCAATCGTGGCAAAAGTAAAACCTCTTTACATCTAGAAACTGTTATAAAGCATTAGTCTCCAAGACGCCTTCGGGACAATTACGAAGACATTAGAGCTCAAAGCACTCAAGCTATTTGCACTGCCAGCGGATAATACGTTTAGATGGGAAAAGCTGTTGGGGTAATCATCTTTGTTGCCGAAGCCACGGAGGAGGCACTATAACTATTGATACAGTGTATTCGAACCCATCATTTTTGTGGTAAGTTCGACTCAGAATTATTTCTTTTAGCATTTAGAATGGATGAAAAAGACAATCATCTTTAGGAAATGATCGAAACATATCTTTTGAAGAAGATTTCACATTTTTTTAAATCTCTTTAAACATTAATAGAACAGATAAATATTTCGAATTTGGAAAGTGACGTACAATCGCATGACAAACTGACAGCTTTATGATTTCTATTCGACACAATAGGGCTTCCCTGTTCCGCCGAACCTAATGGCACTACAGGTCCTTCCCCCCGCAGAACCGAGGTCGAGATTAAACCTCTTTCCCGGAAACTTGAGGGGTCGGCGCAACGCACCCAATTTGGGGCGTCACTGGCCGTCAATTTGCTACCCACCAGTCGCTTGGGCGAGCCCGTCGCAGGGGGACGTTACCCAGCAAACCCGAGGAGTTACCCCCGGGCTACCAGTACCACCCTGCTCCAAGACGTGCCGAATCCCGGGCCAGTCAATAAATTACCTTTCCAGAGCTCCCAGAACCACTAGGTTCATAATTTGTATACCCCCGTGGCCGAGACTGCCTAGGTACAGATCCTAGCCAGTAGCTTCGCAGAGTTCTCTACGTCGACCCCCGGAGGGGGGATGGTTTATTCGACAATTATCCAAATTAAAAACAAAAAAATCTAACTTATTTTCCTTAATAAATAACTGAAAGTATAACTTCCTTGGTAAAACACACCGAGCCAAATGGAATAATGAACTCAGATATAGTACTAAAGATACAGGATTCAGTATTTAAAATTTAACAAATAATTTTAAAGCATCTTGGTGATACAGCGTAACGTTTTGAGATGGATTATAACTGGTTTTCGTAGGTTACAAAATTACTCTTACATATTGTTGCGTGCGTATGGGTTCGTAATGGATTGAATGCACAAGTCGTGCATCTGGAAGTCCGAATTTGGAAGTTGTTTTATTATCTATATCATATTGTGAAACTTAAAGGAATTTTTGATGAGCAAAGTCAAGGGATTTAAAAGCGAGCAATGGCAACACTCCACGAAAATAAAACTTTATTTAAAGCACGCGGAACTGTGTATCAGAAATTCTAAAGATAGACTCATTTTAAAATTATTTTGCGATATTGCTGTTGAACTGAATTTTATGATTTAAGGGCGAAGACCATAAATAAAGGTAACACACAAAATGTTAAAAAACGCCCCTTTGGATGTAATTTAAAATATGAAACCTTTCAGATTTTTTTTTGTAAAGCAAGAGACGTGGAATATGTGAAGTGCCCTCGCCAGGAATCGAACCTTGGATTTCTGGAATACGCCTCGAGTATGTATCAGGTTACACCACGAAGGCATGTGGAAGGAGGTAGAAAATACCTTACATACTCCCCCCTTTTAAAAGGCTATTTGGGACGAGTGGATCCAGTTACCTAATCCTGGTATTGACGAATTATTCTTCTGCACCTCTTTAGTATGGCGTTAATTGTAGACTCATTATTTTTTATTCTTTATTTTTATTTATTTTGTGCCTGTTTATTTCTGTCATTATCCTTTAATTTGGAGATTGATATTTTTTATTATTTGATATCTTTTTAAACCAGTGCATATTAAAGGTATATACAAATACTGCACATGCTAATGAATAGGACTCTACATAGTGTTCCCGAGCAAATCATGAAGTGACGAAAAATCTAGTAAAATGAAGTACCAACGTTAGGAAGATTAAATTGGTTTTTATTACTATTATAGGCTTTGTCTTACTAAATGTTGTGCCTTCAAAAGATAGATACTTCAGTGCCTTTAAACTAAAAATACCAAATCTTCAGCTTTAAGAATAGATCTGATGCATGTAAAACCAATGCATTTTCTTTTATAATAAAGTACCTGTAGCAGTTATAATTTCAGTTTTTATAGGTTAAAATTGTTAAACTTTTGTTATATCGAAATTTTTCTTTAAAACTACCTCAAATAGATAATTACTATTATATATTATGGAATAAAATATGATAATCAATAAATGAATGAATGTTTTTATGAAAAAATCTTAGAACCATATGCCCAATTAATTTTTTTATTTTTATTCTAGGATTAAAATTCCACGCATATAAAAATGCCGTAGTCGTTAAAAGATATAAATCGCTCCTTAAGGAGAACAAATTTATATTAATGATGATATGAATTGCTAAGAGGATTTATATTCGAGTAATTAAGAGCTATATGATGGGAATAAAGCGGAAAAATATAGAAATTTTAACAGACAAAACTCCTATTTATTACGGCCGTAACAACAGTGATTATAGTCTTCGTATATCCAGATTTCGAGGTATTGAAAGATAAAAATTTTATATTTTTCGCTTTGATGATTAGAGAAATAATTATGATTTGCTAATTTTATGCTTACACATCAAGACATTAATACTGGAAAATAAATATAATTAATGATAATTAAATATATTTAGAGTTTATAAATAATGAAAGAAGAATATTCACAAAACAAGTATTAGGTGTAAATAATTGTAAATACTTGAGTACAAAAAAGGATAAGCAAGTCCAGTTAAAAACATAAGCAACATGTTTAATGAATACGAAACAGTTTGCTTATAAGCCAGTTTCCTTTAGCGTGTTCTCCACAAAAATATGCTTTCCTATAGATAGATAACTACCACATGCTTTATCAGATGCAAGTAAACAAATCCTGAAAAAATTGTATCATACATTTAACTATTACGACGAAAAATTTATGCTAACAAACGCTTTATTTTAGAGGTTTTGCTGGATAAAGGCAAACTTTAAACTTCTAAAGAAAATACCTAGCGTTAGGCATAATATGTATGAGCATGGCTCCACAAGGAAAATGAAACAGTTTGAAAATTTCATCACAGTACAGCAAAGATTTGCCTAAAGAAACAAACAAAAAATCCGAATAAGTTCGTAGACGTTGTGCCAATTTTTGCACTCTGTACGTCAACGACATATATGAAAGAGTCGTAATTCATAGCATGATATTTTAAGACCAAGATAACGTTTCAGACTCTGTTTTTGCTTCTGCTTTTGATATTAAGACGAAAAGCAAGGTGCAAAACTATTTTTGAAATGGCCCTAATATCCTTACGCTGATGAGTCCTACCAGATGCTTAAACGTAAGAATTTAAATAACCGGATAATCCTTTTTTAGGAGTCTGATAGAAGCTCCTAAATGGATGTAACAAATATGGATTGAATTTGGAAACGATTGTTAGCAGATGAAATGATTATTCAGGCCGAGTTTGTACTACCAAAAATAATAACTTGTTTTGATTCGAAACATAATGTTTCACAACACGCCCATCATCTATAGCTAACACACCGAAGGATGTATATGACAAATTTCCACAGAAGCCGGACTTTATTGAGACTACGACTTTCATTTAGTCGTCATCACAAATAAATTTGCATTTTATCTACGTCGAGACAAAATGGAAAACAGTTATTTGTTAAATTACGGTTTACTCACAAATAGAAATGCTTTTAAAGAATTCTTTATTGTTCTATTCTTTTCTAATACAATGGGCGTAATCTCATCTTTTAAATCTAATGGTTTCATAATCTGAAAAATGAGATAATAGAGCAAGTCTTGATTTGAGTAAAAAATTTTTAAGTAAATTTTAAAAAGACAGTTTATGTAATGTCTAATTACGTCGAAATAAAAAAATAATGTAACTTATTTTGCGCGTAAATTTATGCCATCAGTTCAATGTTTATAAGAATATTAGAATTAGGTACATTGCGGAGAAAAAAAAGGACATTTCTGCATCTCCCGTTCTACTGCGCTGATTGACGAAATTCAAATTGCGTTTTTCATGTCTCGAAAGAGCGACTTAGGTTGCATATTACATTTATATATAGCATTGTTCTAATATAGGTATTTTGACACAAATTTGGACTTTTTCTAAAATGACATGCCTTTTTCCATATTTCGAATCTACGGCTCAAATTATGCCAAAGTATCAAATTTTGTTAAAAATCGCATGAGTGGTTTTTTAAATAATTGGCACTCAAAATTTTAGCTCCTCAATGTTAATTCAATTTGGTATGTATTTATTAATATTTCTCTTTTTATGAAACTTGTTTGATTCCTTCCTATACAATTCATAATTTAGGTTCATTCCAAATAAAATTTATCCATTTTTTATGATTTACTTTTTAAATTTGTATTTTTAAATAATTTTTATGAATTTTTCGAAAATCATTTTGAATTATAACCTATAAAATTTCTACAATCATCTTAAAGTAGATGTATTTCTAAGCATACCTGCAAAAAATTAGAGCTTTTTATTCACAATTTCCGAAGATATAAGTGAATTTATATATTGGCGCGTTTTGAAATTTGGCATATTTGTCGAAAGCGATAATAACGAAAATGTGGTTTACGCACTGCGTTAAAATTATTTGAAAGTAGAACGATGGGCCTTTTTCCTCTTATCCACAATGTAAGAGGCCCACCAGCGGCCGAGCGGTAAAGACGCTGAACACTGGTAGTTCGGTCCGAGGTTCGAATCCCGCGAACGGGCTGGCTACATGGGCGTTTTCGTGGTTTTCCCCATGTGTAACGTGTATACGAGCCAGTTTCCCTTAGAAAGTCCTCCACGAAGGCATCCCCCCTTTAGGCAGATAGCCTTTGTGTGCTTTGCCATAATTGAATAACTTAACCCACAATGGAAGGGAAGGAAAATAGGTTGCCACATATTAGGAAGTTTGTTAAGTGAATTATTCTTGGCTCAAATTGAAAATTTGTAAAATCACTAAATTTTACAAAATTTAATATTTTGGCATAATTTGAGTCATAGAATCGAAACATGGAAAAAATTGGTATGTTATTTCAGAAAAGTCTGGTTTTGTGTCAAAATACCTATATTAGAGCAAAGCTATATATAAATCTAATATATATCTTAAGTCGTGCTTTCGAGACATGGAAAACGCAATTTGAATTTCTTCAATCGGCCCAGTAGAGCGGGAGATATAGAACTCTTTTTTTCGTAGTGTACCTCTTTAAAATCTACTACTCACACATTTGTGTGCTGCTCATTTATATATATATTGCCCTTTTATATAGACCCTTTTTATATAACAACCCCTTTATACATATACACTGCCCTTTTATATACATATATCCTTTTTATATATATATTACAGATTTACTTCCATCACTTAAAGCTTACATTTCCAGCCATTTGGCTTAAAATTTTAAAGGAAAGTTTTTTAATTTTAAGTTATCAATTTGATCTTTAAATTTCTAATTAACTTCTTGTTTTAAACTTTAATTTTAAGGATTATTTCATGTTTGATCTTATGATCTTTAATTACTTTTTAATGTTCTAAAATATCTCTTTTTACTCTCGTATTTCCTTTTACTTTTTTTGTTTTTACTTTTGCATTTGAGTTTGAAAATGAGAGTAAGAAATGTGTCTTCTAAAGTAAGCATCCCGTTCAATTTAATTGTGTTCTTAGTGAGAAAATTTAATTTTAAAGATTTGGTTTTTGTTTAACAGGATTCTTTTGACTTAAATGGACTAATTTCTGTATTTTGATTCAGTATTAACTGTGATTTGCGGTTTGGATCTAGGGAATAATTTGATGCTTACTTGGAAGTAAAATGAAAGACTCTTTTAATTTAGTTAATTGATGGTGGATTGGTTTATTTCCATGAAAAGTCAATTGATCTGCGATCAATGACAATAGCGTTTTCAATGCTTAAAATGTTTGCTTTTGATTTTGGCATTTTTGCGATTGAAGATTTTTCTTAGTAGATTTTTATGTTTTTAAAGCAAAGGAGGTTTAGAAAATACTAATTAAAATTCTGACTAAAAATGTTTTTCTTTCATGGTTTTAAATGGAATTTCTGTTCCTTGGAGACGGTATATGGAAAGTTTTCGTATCATAAATTATTATGAATTATTGGTTTATATATATGTTACTGTGAAAGACCGAAATTTGAGAATGTCGACTTTCACCGGAGAATGTCGACATTCAACAAATACGTCGGTGAAAGATCGAATAGAACATTGCATTCTTGCACTCACCGGTGTATGTCGACAATCACAGATACGCTCTGGTGTAGGCCGAAAAGAGAGGCGACTGGCCGTTTCCCATAAATGGAATCGTAAAAGCAAGGGCCTCTCGTGCAATTCAAAGTCTCGTAATAGTTTAAGTTGTTGCAATGAATCAGATTTGAATCACATAATTTAGTAAGTTTTTTATTACTATTATTTTATTTTCTCATTTACTACGTACTGTATAATTAAGTTTTTTAATTTCTATTATTTTCCTTTCTTGTTTTGAATGTATTGTGCGTTTTAAGTACTTGTGTGTTTTTTCGTGACTGAATCACGGAGAAGAAAATATAATATTCTCATATATTCAACATTCACCATTAGTACATGGTGAATGTCGACATTCACCGGTGTAAGTCAGAAATAAGAGTATTTGGAAAATATTTCGGACATACACCAAGCGACTATGTGAATGTAGACATTCACCGATGAAAGTCGACATTCTCCAGATTTCCGGTGTTTCACCGTAACATATATATACGGCTACGAATTTTGTATATAGACAGACAATATGTAACATGAAAAGCTGGAGAGAAACGATACTCTGCACGAAAATTATACAAGGCTAGGTGTCTATTTAACATTGAATAAATGTCTATCTCGCTAGTTTGGCGACTAGTTTTTATCTCCAGATTTGGCGAGAAACTGCCAAAGTAGACAAACATAGTTACCATTTGGTCATGTCACTGTAACTGTAATGGATATTGGAACTGAGAAACTGATTCTGGCATTAGCTGCAACCGTATCCGGTCTCCATGTGGCTTCTAATTTTGAGAAGTAGAAAGTACTAAAGAACTAAAGAAAGTACTAGAGAAAACTACACAAGATCGGAGAGAGCACAAGTTTCTCGGTTGTTATTTCAGCGTGATTCGGATTATTGAGATAGTAGTCCCCCGTGTTAGCTTAGCTGCTCAGATACGCTTCACACTGTGATTTGTGTTTAACGCAAATCAGTGAGTGATACTTAGTACTTAGTGAGTGATACTTAATCAGTGATACTTAGTAGTGCGAAGTGTGTTTTATTTCATACATACATTTATATTTCGTATTTCTACTTTGTGATACTATAAAGAATTGTACGAATATTTTTGTGGAAAATTCCAGAACTGTGAAATGTTTTCTTTCGGTAAAAGAAACTTTATCGAGCTATTTGCCTACATTCCGTCTATTACGAACTCGTACGCACCCCACAATATCTAACGAGTAAAAAATGTATTTGATTTTAAAGAGATCGAGACCGAAATATATGGAAATTGTAAACTGGGAGCATAAACTGTAATATGAAGAAATTAGTCTTCAGACTCCCGTCGCAGAAATATAAACAAACATCAGCATAATACTCGATTTAACCAGAAACTGACCGCCACCGATCAAACTAGAATATACGGCATGTGAATATACTCATCTTGCAAATGATATTAGTATTTTAATTTACACTTTCCACGGACATGTTATTAAACACAGCTATGGCAGTTCTAAGAGAAGGGAGAGGAAGGATATGGTAATATATAGGTTATGGGTATTTACAAGTTATGGGGAAAGATAGCAGTGAGAAGGATATCAAAATTTCACTGATCGTTGGAAGTATCGCCCCACGGCATTAATTTTGCTCCAATTTTGATGCACAGGCCGCCGGAGGGCGGGAGGTTCGAATGGCATCCCACCCCTCTTCCCACTACTAACAAACAACTCCAGAAGACTTTGGATTTCGCCAATAATTTAAGCGTCTCATACCGAAATTAAACACGTGCACACGTTCTTAGGAATTCTATTGCTTATTTGGTTATAAAAATATTTACGACAGATACTCTGCTGCTATGGATTGTAATAAACTGGATAACATACAGCACAGTTTACAAGACATGCACAATTCTCAGATAATACTAAACGCAAACATTACTTAATGTTTAGTTTATGCGATTACGGCAAAACCTCGACGGCTATCTGCCAAAGGGATATGCCTTCGTGGAGATCTTTTTAAGGGAAACTGGCTCGTATACACGTTACATATGGGCAAAACCAGGAAAACGCCCTTGCAGCCAGCTTGTTTGAGGGATTCGAACCTCGGACCGAACTACCAGTGTTCAACGACTCTACTGCTCGGCCGCTTCTGGGCATATTAAGGTACAAGTGTGGCAAATTTTCGAGCAAATTCTCAAGGCCAGCTGCCGAGACCTGTGGAGATTTCATATAAGTCTTGAAGTTAAATAAATCAAAAAGTACACTGCGCCCCCCCAAATGGAACAGTTTTATATCTCCTGTTCTACTCGCCCGATTCAGGAAATTCAAATGGCTTTTTTCAGGTCTCGAAAGCGCAACTTAGGATATATATTAGATTTATATGTAGCGTCATCCTAACATTGGTATTGACACAAAATCAGACTTTCTGAATTGACATGTCAATGTTTTTCCATATTTCTATTCTACGATTCAAATTATGCCTAAATATTAAATTTTGTAAAATTTGGTGCGAAATTTACGAAGAAATTTAAAAATTTATCTTGGCGTATGTTTTTCAGTTTTCACAAATAATAATTTACTTGGCGAGCATCTTAATTTATTGCAACCTATTTTTCTTTTCTTTCTTGCAGACAAGCGGAAAAAAAGTTATCGTTCGTACTTTCAAATAATATTTAAGTGCGTAAACCACGTCTGCGCTATTATAGCTTTTAAGATAAATACGAAATTTCAAAGAGCGCAAATCCATAAATTCACGTATATGTTAGGAGATTTTGAATAAAAAACTAATTTTTTGCAGGTAATTTTAGAAATACATCTGCTTTAAGATCATGATAAAAATTGTACAAACTACAATTCAAATGTTTTTCGAAAAATTTATAAAAATTATTTAAAATGATAAAATTTAAAAATAAAACAAAAAATGGGCGATAAATTTTGAATTCTGAAAGAAGAAATCAAGTAAGTTTAATAAAAACAGATATTAATAAATAGATCAAATTCAATTAACATTGAGGATCTAAAATTTTGAGACCTAATTTTTTAAAAACTACTCGTGCGATTTTCTACAAAATTTGGTAGTTTAGCATAATTGGAGTCGCAGAATCGAAATATCGAAAAATATTGGCATGTCATCAGAAAAGTCCGATTTTGTGTCAAAATGCCTATAGAACAACGATATATATAAATGTAATACATATCCTAAGTCGTGCTTTCGAGACATGAAAAACGCAGTTCGAATTTTGTCAATCGGCCCAGTAGAACGGGAGATATAGAACTGTCGCCCTCTCTTTTCGCAGTATGCATGAAAAATAGTATGTAGAAAACGTTTTACATATTCTTTGGATGTTGTTGAAAATTTAAGTACAATGGTACCTCGATACACGAGTGTCCTAAGATACGAGTGTGAGATACGAGGAATCGCGCACTACACCGCTGCACACGACTCTAACATGCGCGCGCATGTTGGGGTCGTGTGCAGCGTCTAACAGTGTGTCGGTGCAGCGAAAAATTAGTTTTGAAGAGGAGCCAGAGATGAAGGAGGTTATCCCTACGAGAGATATAAAGGAGATCTTGGGAATGTGGGAGAAAGTTGTAGATTCGTGAATAAAAATCACCCCGCAAAAATTGCAACTGGTCGTGCATCGGAGTTGTTCAACGAAACTTGCCTAACTCATTTCCGCAATATCCTGAAAGGGAGGAAGAAACAAACCTCCTTGGACAGTTTGTTTTTAAAGGATCTGGAGATGAAAATGAGCAAAGCGTGACGAAAAAAAGCGAAGACCAGTAACGAAAATTGAGAACTTCCTTATGTACTTCACTTTCTTTTATGTTTTTATATAATACGTATTTGTTACTTATAAATGTTTCTTCTTTTGGATAAATTTTTCTTATTCGAAAACACTTAACAAAAATAACTGTGGTAATGTTTTGGGAGCTGGAACGGATTAATGGCATTTCAATTAATTCCAGTGGGGAAAATTGCTTTGAGATACGAGCAATTTGACATACAAGCAAGGTTACGGAACGAATTAAACTCGTGTGTCGAGGTACCACTCTAAACGGAATTTTACATACCCACTACTACGTAGAATTTCATCTCTCACATAAAGCGAAGATCATTTTGGATCGGTTATTAAGATAATCAGTACCGATTTTTGTGACCCTCCTACCACCACACGACTGTTTGCAAGTTCTTAACATTTAAGAAGGTAGAGTTCGACCGTCTAATCCGCGACCATGAGCGCAAACACGCATGCGCCATTCGGACCGAATTATTCTCAAAATAGGGTGGAAAGGATGAGGACTTCCTTTCCCGCCATTTTCTCTTTCCAGAGAAGAGAAGACTTTCACGTTGCAGCAAGTAATAACGCCCCTTTTGGACGAGTCTGTTTTGGCAGAATGCCAGCTAGGGTTGACTTTGAGACGGTCCAACTACAGAGGCTGTTCGCACATTTTTTAGACGATGTATATTGTATTCACAAAACTAAATTACATAAAATTCTTGTGTTTTAAATGTTCTTGACATCCCCTATTCTGAACTATCTTTCGACACCTCAATTTCCAGGATAATAATGCCTTTTGAAGTGTCAGAAGAGGTATTTATCCCATTCCTTCCGAACAGCTTTCCAGAGTCCTGTTGGGGTTTTGGGACAACGTTTGGATAATGCAGTTTTTAAAAGTCCGAAAAAAAAAATCCATAGGTGACACATCGGGAGATTGAGTACGGATATCAGTGAAGGGTATGGCCTTGATAGCAGTTTTTTGTTCCATTTCTTTTAGCAAATTTACAGTGGATTTTGATGTGTGACTGATGCCTGTGTCCTGATGGAGTCTCACAGACGGATGGCACTGTGGATAAAGCAATGATATTTCATTCAGAAAAATGGGCAATAAAATATGTTCCTGATAGTATTTGGATTTCATCTTGACATTTTTTTGCACTCTCTTTATTTTTAACTTGCCATTATAAGAAAAACCAGCAACAATCGTGAATCCCTTAGAAAAACTTTCTTTCGATTCTTTGAACTATGTACTTAAATTCTTTTCTTCCCATTTATGATAATAAATGGCTCTTTTTTTGTTACAATCGCTTAAATACACCCATGCTTCATCTATTGCGACAAATGTTTTCCATTTTTCTTTGGATAAGTGTTCCTCATACAGAATTCTGCAGCGTGTCCCGCGTCGAGCGATATGCTTCGGAAGAAGACTATGCACATTGCGTTTTTTCGCTTTCTTAAGATTTAAATCAATGTTTATCGTTTTGTTTACGGTGGACACCGAGCATTTTAATGATTTTGCAACTGTCCTTTCACTAAAAGGATTTTCTTTTAACAACGTATCCTTGCAATAGTCGAAGATGTCCGTTTTTTCCTCGGATACTTGTTTGGAATTTTTGTCCCACTCGAGGCTACAATTTGACGTTTTTTCCTTTCTTGTTGATGATATTACCTATCGACGCTTTAGATATCACAAAACCATGACTCTGACATCGTTTTTGGAGAACGGAGTATGCATATTTCTCTTCGGAAAGAGCGTAAGTGTAGCCTTCGGACCACTGCTTTGTTAAACTCGCCATTTTGAATGAAAACAAAACATTCAAGCCGCAGGCGATAATTTTGACTTTTAAAAACATAGTGCAATTGCAATTACTTCTTTTGCAGCAAACAATTTTTTTATTACTGCTTATCAAAATAGTCTAAAAAATGTGCGAACAGCCTCTGTATAATGTCTGCTTATCCAGATAATCTATTGAAATCCGAACCAGCGCTGCTCAGTTCATATACCTAAACGACTTCTTTTCCCTTTGCTTATGGATTAGTCTTGTACTTGCAAGCCTTGTTCCGAATATGTACTTTGCTTTCGTTCCATTGCATACGCAATGAGTGTCAAATTATATTCCAAGATATAATAAAAAAAACTAAATTATTATAATTGTTTCAGCACAATAGCATAAGATTTTTGCATCCTCTACCAAAAAATTTCCTCACATTAACGTGAAAATAAATTTTGTTATTAAGTAAAAAATTCGTCCAATGTAAACACTTCTCATTATCTTAAAAGAATTAGAAAGCACAAACGCCTTTAGATCAATAAACTGTGAAATGTTCTTTTAGAGGGAAAAAACTCGCACTCGTAAGTATTTCCTCTCAGTTTCATTAATCTATTGTATTGCATTATTGCCACAAAACTGGAATTAATTTTTGATTCATATTCTATTCTCTTTTTTCCTCTTGTAAATCATTTATCAATTATTATTCGCCTATCTTATTATGCTGTATCCGCTTTTCGTATTATTTTTACATAATGAAAATTTGTGATCTTTTTCTTTTAAGATACATACGCGTTTGCGGAATTTCGGAAATTATTTGTTAGGGTTTGTATTATGTACTTAATTCTCGAGAGTATATAGTTCATCATTTTTAAAAACTTTGAGTTTCTTTCTCTTAATTCTGAATGGTAAATGTTTCTTTTAATGAATGCTTTATCTTCGAATGAAATTAGGAATACTTCATTAAAATTAAAACTCAGATATAAAGATTAACCGTCTAAAAATATTTTCATTCAAATAAATTTTACTTTGTTCTTCTTAACACTATTAGTTAAGGAATAGATTAATATAAATTAAACATATTAGAACTCGGTTTTAAAATAAATGAATTAAATTTGAACGTAAGTAATAACGCATTAATTACAAAACTATTTTAAATTTTTTTTTCAACTTGTTCACGCAAAATATACCTTGAAACATATTTCCACGAATGACATAATTATGAATAAATAAGTTAATAAAAATACGCCTAGATTTTTTTTTAACTCAGACATATTAACTAAGAAATTAAAGGTAAAATTGCGAAGCGTAAAGAAAAATATTTTCACATTGAAGAAAAGATAAAACATAAATATGTCTTTATGCATAAGAGATTTATTATTGCAAATATCTTTATTTTTCAGCAATATATGGAACACGGTAAGACTTAATTATTCTAAAAGAAATATATTTTATACTCTTTACAGCTATTACTTCATAAATAGTTGGCAGATTAAATTTATTTTAACAGCAAATTTTGGTATTTTTTAAAAGCGAATGCTTTTTCTTGGCCGCTAGATTTTTAGACTGTTTGCAACATTCTTTAAAAGATCTTAATTCTGTGAAAATGTAATTATCTAATTGAAAGTGTAATTAATTATTTTGCAACAACTATCTCATTATTAAACAGTAATTACAACAGGGCTTTTACAATTCTAGTTTCTTCCATGTGGATGATGCTTTTATACATCAACATTAAAATTTAAGATTGAACTATCATGCTTTGGTTATGTTAAAATCTGTCTTATGTTCCCATTCTTTCGTCTGGCTCCACCAAAATATGTAAACGGGAGAAGGTTTTAAGGAACCAAGCTAAGAGAAGAAAGACTGGTATCGCCAGCAAGCTTAAAGAATGCTTTGGAATTATACCCGACGCAAGCGTTAATTCGCTGAGCTGTGATTTTATTTATTTAATTATGGCATCTGCCTAAGGGTAGTGTTAGGTTAGGTTATTCAATTATGGCAAAGCACACGAAGGCTATCTGCCTAAGGGAAGGGATGCCTTCGTGGAGGACTTTCTGAGGGAAACTGGCTCGTATACACGTTACACATGGGGAAAACCACGAAAACGCCCATGCAGCCAGCCCGTTCGCGGGATTCGAACCTCGGACCGAA
Source organism: Stegodyphus mimosarum (assembly GCA_000611955.2). NCBI lineage: Eukaryota > Metazoa > Arthropoda > Arachnida > Araneae > Eresidae > Stegodyphus > Stegodyphus mimosarum. The sequence continues at coordinate 29,511 of KK120980.1, read as the reverse complement.
CTACCATTGTTCAGCGTCTTTACCGCTCGGCCGCTGGTGGGCCTGATTACACATTTGATCCCACAAGGCGAACTGACTCGATTCAGTATTCTACTAAGAGTTTCTTTAACCTTACTATCATTTAAATAACTTTTAAATTGTTGATAATTCTACAACAATTGCATGCGGATTAACTAAAAGCACGAAAACCTTAACCGGAACACAAGAACAACATATTTCAATCACTTTTAAAGCAAAAAATGAGCAATTTGCCAGCATGTAAGAATAAAAACCAATATTTGTAATATTATTCCGGATTTTGTATTTAATTTACTATTTTTAGTAGAATTGTGATTTTTTTATTTTCCCGTGCAATGCAGCGAATGACGAGTTTTAAGAGAGCTGCGCCGGAAAAGTTAAAATATAAGAGTGCGTGCATTTAACATTTAATGAATAGACATTTCGTAATTGTACCCTTTTGCTTTCCAGAAACCTCAGAAAACAAAAATTATCAGAATGTTCTCGTGCATGATTAAAGAGCTTTAAAAAACCAGAGAGAAACAGTTCAATTGATTTGAGTGAACTGCTGTTGTTTACTTCGCTGCTGTAATTTTGAGATCGGAGTAGCTTTCTCTGTACTTTGAATTGTCTTCTATTTAACATTTTAGTAGTTTAAATATAACTACTATGTGACATTGTACAAATATCTGTGAAGGAAAAGTTCAGTATTTTGTTTTATTTCTTGCGATAAGAATATATTTTATTAACTTTTCCTCAATCTTGTACATTCAATCTATTATGAACCAGTACACATGCAACAATATATATACTATATGCTTTTGGTGCGGCCTGTTGCAACCGAAAAGAGGTGAACAACTACATGTTATACGGTCCCATGTATAAAATTTCTACTTTCTGAGGCTATTTGTTTCCCAGTTATGCCAGATATATGTACGTGCTGACAAAAGTCACGAAAATATCTCTTTTGAATCCAATTCACAATCGATGTTTGGTAGAAAGAGTCCTTTATTCTGTCCGCACGTACAGATGTCAAAACCTATATCTTTTAAATTGACTAGAAAGCGGACAAAATGGTGTTAACGGACTCTTGGGTCACCGGGTAGTTTATAGTAAAAACAATAACGTATTTTGTCTGCAATAAAGGAACAGTTTCTATGTAATATACTCAAAAGTAATAGAAGCCTTGAATCCGTGCGCTACAGAAATATTACGAGTAGGTACGTTTGTAGGGTTCCACCCTTTTATTTCAAAGTTCAATGGCAGGAACCCTGTACGCCGATAAGCGAATAATCGCTTGAGTGTGCGAACAGAAACGCAAGACTCAAGAAGGGTTAAATACCCTTTATTTCTCACACTAAGGATCAGCTCCTATCTCAGAGAGTACAGGAAAGCCTCCACTTGGGCTTGAACCAAATTAATAAGAATTAAAACTTAACTAGTGATTAACTAAGAAATATAGCCGAAGCTATCAGGATTCTAAGTAGTTGGCTCCTAAATCTCAATTAAGTAGGCGAAGCTATCAAGGGCTGGATGTACGGCCGAGCTAATGATTGCTTAGGTTAGGTTATTCAATTATGGCAAAGCACACGAGGGCTATCTGGCTTAAGGGAGGGATGCCTTTGTGGAGGACTTTCTAAGGGAAACTGGCTCGTATACACGTTACACACGGGGAGAACCACGAAAACGCCCATGCAGCCAGCCCGTTCGAGGGATTCGAACCTCGGACCGAACTACCAGTGTTCAGCGTCTTTACCGTTCAGCCGCTGGTGGGCTAATAATTGCTTAGAGAGAGACATAGCCCAAAGGCAAACGCGCGCTAGTCTGAAACTTTAGCTATCTAATGAAGTCAGTGAAACATCGACTTAAACACTACTCATTTGCATTAAACGTGTTTCTGAAAACGCATTCTGGTAGGAAATTGTAAGCTGAAGCTAAAAGAGATAGGGAAGGTGCATAAACTTAAAATAATAGTTATGAAATTAGGATAAACCTTACACGGTAATAACTAAGTAATATTATGCGCATGCTCAATTGCTTATTCATTTTTGCAGTCAAACAGTATAGCTGGAAATGAATTGTCATTTTCTAGGTACTTTACCACTGCTAAGAAAGGTACGATATAATAAAAAGCATTTTTTATTTATATGACAGCGCCCTCTTGTGGCGTAGTAGTCATTTGCTACCGAGAGACTAAAAAGAACAATTTTTGCGTCTTGGATTTCATAGCGTTTACTCCATTGGCTTAATGCTACCCCATCATGAATAAAAAGACAACAAAAAGGAGCATATAAATGCAGTTGCACTTTTCTTTTATTAGCCGAAGTTCTTGTGAATGGCAAATCTCACAATTGTAGCACAGCCGAAGAATCCTTCGGACGGAGCGATATTACACTAAAGTTTACTTTTCTTAAAAAATGCTACTTGCTCTTCATAGAGGTACATTCCAACGTACCCTCGACTTTAGATCTTTCTGCAGCTAACACTATCTAGAGAAAATTGCTATTCCTGTCTTTTGAGGAAAGAACTGAAAAACGTGATTATATCTGTTTGCAGAAGACGCGTATAAAAGTCTTCTTACCACTGAATAGAACCTACACGTATGTTTAACTTCATTTTCTGCAACGAAGCTGCACCCCCCCCCAGAAGAATATTACTTTCAGTAGATTTTAAAGCATGCTGTGTTGTTGAAAAAGAACCATTTTCTGAGAACTCAATTTTATCCTTACATTTATGGATAAGTTACATATAGTGACGGCCTTCGGGGATTAATACTTGAAAGTTTGGATGAACCTGCTGTCTTTAAAAGAACGACTGTAGAAATTTATACGTTTGATTATTAAATGTCTTCGAGTGACAGAATTAAGGAATAATAAATTAATATGAAAAATAATTCTATACGCTGTGTTAAATTTAATTGAGGAGAATAATGAAGCGATACATTTTCATCATTATCACGTTATATAATTCATCATTACCTGTTGATTACAACAGGCTTTAGAGGACCCACTATAATTTGTAACTACTCTGCATTTTAAAATTAAAGCATCCATGTATTTTCGTCTCTGTTCCCTCTTAAAATATATATTCCAAGCGTGAAATCTGAAATATCATTCGAGAGGAAACTTGGGTATAAAACTGTGCAACACAAAGTTCTGTTTTAAATTGCAAACGGTCTTTTAGCTTTTTGAAATAGTTTTAGAAATTACACATACTAGGATATTAAACAATTCAATGAATTATTACGTAAAAAGGGCATTTGTATTTTTAAAGCTGCTAGTGAGGCCCAGACAAAGAATATGTACTAATAAGAAGGAAAACTTCGCAGAAGCGGCTCCCTTCCAACGAAAACGGAAACAACTGCGCATGCGTGAAATATCTGTCGCCAAAAAGCGCCAAAGCTCGAAGCTGAATGTCGAAGTTGGTTTGGACATGTTCGACCGTTACGTTTAGCAAGAGTTTAAACAAAGAATAGGTTCTTTGGTTTCAAGTAGCGATATGGACAATGGAAGTTCAACAGCCAGTGAAAGTGAAACTTCACCTAATATTTCATCATTTCCGAGTTTAAATTATCGCGACAAGTCAAAGAACGATTCATCTTAACCCGTGTTCCTCAATTTCCTATACACGTCGCGGAGGGGGAAAATGTCGGCTAGGTACCAAAGAACCGGCACATCACAGAGGGGAAATTCTCGCCAACAGATTCCGTCGCCAAATCCCTTGGCGAATGTTCCCTTTTCTTTATAGTGGCGTTGCAGACAAAGTGGTTTACATTACGTCTATGGAGCCTTTCCTTCTTTACATAGAGGTTCTTTGGCCCAGATGTCATGGTGGTAAGGGGAGCCTACTGAGACACCCGAGGTCGCGGGTTCGAATCCTGGAGAAGGCATGGATGTTTGTAAATGTATAGCGTCTTTGTGGCATGGGGGCACTCTAAATGCTTGGCGAGGTGAAGTCCTCTCGAGAGGTTGGTTGTAAGGTAAGACGGGGTGGGAGACCATTCGGAGACCTTCGGACCCATCCCCACCCGAGGTGCTCTGTATCAAAATTGGGGGCGGAACTGAGCGAAATCGTGCTGTCACCTGTACGGGGCTCAAAGTTCTTGCCAACGACAGGCGCAGTCTTGCTCTCCTTGCCACGATTAATTTCGTGGGGTTGTTCTGTCAGACACTGATTTTGTCAGACGAATATGAAGTCACAACGACAAAAATGTTAGTCTCACGTTGTTAAGCAGCAACCAAAAAGTGTGTCTGAGCGAATTACATATTGCATGGAACTAGCCATTAACTTGATTTATTAAGTTATTTAATAACTTTGAGACATAAATTTTTGAATTTAGTACATTATTAAAAATAATGCAATGATAAAAGTCATTGAGAGATACCTGCATTGTTTTTAATGGCTGAAAGAATTCATTATGTTACGATACGCAATTATCGCTCATAACATAGCAAATAATTTTATGTTTAAACTAAAGTTTAACTTTAAAATTACGCAGCAGTGATTAGGAACAATTCTCGGAAATGGCAAATTACCGGGATGCCTGAAAAATTAATTCGGTGGAAAAACGGTGTAATATAATGCAGAATGGAAAGTCTTGGCTACATGTGGTCTAAACGTCGAAATTGTGGTCACGTAACATTCCAAAAGAGTATCTTTTTATGTTTTCTGAGAATTTTTAACGTAGTCGGATTTCAACTGGGAAAAGAGATTCGCCCTTCAAGAGAATAGCACGTAACAGTTTAATTTGTGTCCACATGCACTTTATCCAAGCTGCTAAAATACTCCAAGAAATTTTAACTTTTCTCTCATTTTGTAAAATTGATTTACCTTTTAGCGCTTTATTTTAATTCATATCAGTGAAAGCGTTTTCACGAGACTTCCGAGAAAATCCGAGGCAAAATGTACTGAAGTAACGTTCAAATTTTGTAAAAGGCAGCGTTAAGAAGAATATTCCTACTCAAAAGGTCACCAAGTCAGTTATGAATCTGCTCTATTCTGTATTTGTAACCTTATCCGTGGTTTTTATTATGAGTTTACTCTAACTTTCGCCTGTTGTATTTTGAAAAGAAGAAAAAGTAATCAAGAGTAAATGATGTGTTGTCATTTGAGCAAAATTGTAACATCACACTCATCAGTCTAGATTCTAGTTTGTAGATATAGTTTGTAGTTTGTAGGGTATAGTTTGTAGGGTGTTAATTGATCTGGTAAATATGAATTTGTCCCAAACACAGCGAATTATTGCTACATCTGAAACAATCGACAAAGTGGCGACAATATTAAAATAACCTATTTTTTCAACAGAATTTAGAACACAAGCACACGCTCTTGTGCTGCAACTGGTGGTGATGCAACTAAAACAGAATGGTCGAATTTAAGTTTAAAGTGGTACACTAGTTAAGCACTGCACAGTTAATTACTCGAAGCTGGCTCACTACTGTACCGGAGCATCAAAATCAAAGTGTCAGCGGCGACAGAAAGCAAAGCCAAATAATTACAACTATCAGAATTGGCAGGTAACAGGTAGCATGCATGCGAAGGTAGAAACATGCTATGTTTTAAATTCCAAACACCTCAATTTAATATACTGGAATTTAAGCTGCATTCGGGTGAGGAATAAGGAAAGAATAAATTATGGTGAAGGTTGGCATTTTAAATAACTCGTTAATTGACATAACTTGCCATGCAAGGTATTGTTAATTGTCATCTCATACCAATTGCTATTGTGTATGACTTTCGAAGAGAATGTTTTATAGCTGAAAATTAATATTTTTACTTGTATTTTTTAATTACAAATTTACATGTAAATTTATGTATTTATATATATATAAATAAAGCTGATATTTATTTTTATTCATAGAAACTTTCTGCTGGTGTTGCTTCCAATTGGTTCAATTGCTTAGATCAGTCCTGAACGTTTGGGATTATAAGCCAGTCATTGCAGAGTTAGATAGGTTTGATTTTGCTCTAATGACAGTATCGTCTCCTTAGGGTGCATCGAGATGTCTGTCGTTATTAAAGTAGAGCAATCATGAATTTAAAGCGCATACAATTTGGTTGAAAAACTGAGCCCCGAGGGACAGACTTTGGTAGTCTTAAAATAAGAGGCACAACATTTCTGTTTGATGAAAACAAATTGTTCTACAGAAAAGAAATAATTCCAGATTCAGCATCTAGTTTATTAAAAGAATTTTGTATTACACGGGGTCAAAGTTTTGGCCGTGTCCAGCACAAAATGAACCGCATGATTTTTTTTGTACAGTAGAACTTGCGAAGTCTGCAATTTTAGAGATCTACACCGCAGTACTTTCATCGGTACGAAATGAATAAGTAATTTATGTACTTGCACGTGGAATCTCTCTAAAATTATATTTTGCTTGTCCACTGAGGATTTTTAAGTTCCTTCCTGGTTTCGAGGTGAGTAAATTGTTAACTACATTCGAAACGGCATAGAAAGAGAAATAGAATAGTCAAACATTAAAACGATTTTTAAATATAGTTAATGGTGGAAGATTAATGAGTACAATACTAAATTTATTATTCCTGCAGCTGTTTCCTTGCTTAAGGTTTAGGGCAGTGATTCTAACCTTTTGTCGCGGCACACCTTTAACGAATTTGGCGCCGTTTTTAATTTGGCGGCACGCAAAGAAAAAGATAAGTTTAAAAGTTGTTTACTTACCTATAATGTAACTGTGTAAAACAGTTTATGATAATAATTTTGAATGCAAAATAAAATATGTACTACAAAAACAGTACGTTTATTAAGGGATTAATTACAAGTTAATAACAAGAATACTTTTAATGAGAAATTTGAGCTTGATGTTTGATAATTTCATTTATATTTGGTCGTGAAAATGACAATGCTACTCTCATTTTTGTCTTCTACGTTTAACAGTCTCGATCTTTTATTCGTTTTTATGTTGGTTAATACTAAAAATCCGAAGTCACACAAATAAGCTGTAGAAAACTACAGCTGCAGCTACTGTTTACTAAAACTACAGCTACTGTAATAATATTTTTAAAGCTTTTTTGGCCATCGTGGGATAATCGCATCTATTGTTCACCCAAAATGAATTAATCGATTCTTTGGGATATTTTAAAATTAAATCTCGATTATTAGAAAGTGAAATTATTTCTTTCTCTTCATTCAAAGTTAATTCAAATGCAGAAGTATTCTCTGTATTTCTCTTGCGTCTTGACAGAAGTATTCGTTATTACAAACGAATTACGAACCAATGAAAGTTTTATCTAAATTTGGGAAAATAATGAATAATTCTGTCCTCTAATGTTGTCAAATGGTCAATAACAATTTATGAATAATAATGTTATTAAAATCTTTTGAGACTGACTCAAACTTTTCCAAATTGCCTTCCCGAGCTTTATTCTTCGATAAAGATATTTGTCTTTGGAATCTCACCTGTTTATCTGTTGAGTTTATTACATTTTCTTTCGACGCTTGCATACTTGAATTTATGTTATTAAAAATAACAAAAATGTCTGATAAGTAAGATAGTCTCTCATCTGCACAAATCAAAACTTCAATTTAAATTATGTACTGAACATGCTCGAAAATGTTCCGAAATGCGCTCTTCCCCAGAGCACCAAAATCGGCTTAGATAAAGCAATTGACGAGTTTATTAATGTCTCCAAAATCGAATGTCGCCAATTCTCATGTGTATCGCGTACTACGATTAAACCCATTATAATTTTTATTATATACATTTCTAAAATTTGGAGGGCACACTTTAAGAATTTGGCGGCACAGTGGTTGATAATCACTGTCTTAGGGTTTATTCCTCTTAGAAGAATAGATTTAGGGCAGTAACATCCAGCAACGTTTTGTTAATTTCCTGCTTGACACGCTTCTCAGAATTAGAATCGACTGACTGAATATGTCTGGTCACTATTGCTAAAGATGGTTCGCTAAAACTTCTGCAATTTTCTTTTGTGCTTTTATATGTTAAAAAGCTAGTTCAACAGGTCCATTCACTTTGTTTGGAAATTTTCAGAAGTCTGATAAATGTTTAAAAAAGATCGAGAGTTCTTAACGACATTCTACCTTACGTTCTCTCCCCCCCCGATTTCGTTTTTAACAATCCTATTCAGAGATTTAGTTTGTTTTTTAGGGGTTAGGATCCAAGTTTTTCTTACAGTGGGTCTATATTCCAGAATCACCTTTTCAGCCCAGTGTTGATACTGAACATCAGGAGACAATACCTGTGTTACAGTTGCCTTTGTGAGATCTTGCTAGGTTTCCCGAGAGTTTTGGAAGTTATTTTTAGAGCGCGTCTGCCTATTCCATGCCGAGATTTATTAGCGATTTGATTGTGTGGCGTTCAGTGCTTCTAGCCATTTGGCTTGTCTCGCCGGTTTTTCTACAAACCAGAACCTTTCTGCGAATTAAATTATTCTGCGAGCTTTTAGGTAATATACCACATTTAACTTAGTTCAACATTACGTATTTCTGTTAAGCCAGAAGTGCTTGGCTTGTGTAAACCCAAGTTATGAAACTTGTTACATTTTGTGCTCGAATAAAAGGGCTATTTATGCACTTCTTCCGACTTTGTTGGTCTGAAGTTTAAGAGCATTATTCCTCTGCATGCTTTCTAGAGTTCACCATTTTATGTTACGAAAGAAGACGAGAGTCTACAACCTGTTGTATACCTCTTAAGGTTTATTATAAGTTTTCTAACAGTTATTTTAAGTTTTGAATCTTTTCTATCTTATTCTAATTTCAGGTTACAATTTCCTGCCAGAATGTGAATTCAGAAACGCATATAACGCAAATGAGTATAAGTACTATTTAAGTCGTGACTTAACCGACTTCAGGAGAGAGAATGATTTCCTGACTAGCGCGCGTTTGCCTTCTGGCCACATCTCTTAGCTGTTACTACGCTCGGTCATATCTAGGCCCTTGCTAAGCTTCGCCGATTCAATTAATACCTAGGGGCCAACTAGTTAGATTCTTATAAAGGGCTTTAAACCCTTCAAATCTTACGTGTTCTGTTCACACTTAAGCGATTATTCGCTTGTTAAGTATCCGTGGGGTTCGGAATGAGAACTTAAGGTATAGAGAGTTGAACTCTACAACCTTTTGTGAATTTTTGCAAAGGCCATTTGAAAAGTCTTTAATGGCATTGCGTTAAAGTATTCAGTATCTGTTCAGGAGTGTTAGCCATTCATTTTCGCTATTGTACTGTGTTGCAAATTAATGGAACTGGTTTTTGACAAAATAAAACTAACGTATTGTTCCTATTTTGAAATTAAGGGTATGAAGCTTTGTTGCCTAGCTTTCCGAGAAGCATTCAAGTCGAAACAGTAACAAACAATATAATTTAGATTTGAGGAAACTATAAAAAAGCCGTGCTATTTTTAGTAGAATTGTAATTGAAATTGTTTTATTTTCCCGTGCAATGCAGCGAGTTACGAAATTTAAGAGAAAGCTACGCCGGAAAAGTAAAAATACCACAGTGCGTGCACTTAACATTTAATAAACAGATATCTCGTAATTGTTTTTGCTATCCAGAAAAATCAAGAAAATAGCAGAATGGTCTCGTGAATGATTAAAAAGCTTATAAAACTAGGATTAAAACATCTCAACTCGGTTGTTGTAGTTTTAAGCGAACTGTTGTTGTTTACTCAGTGCTGTTATTGATTGTAGCGCATTCGCTGGGAGATCGAATTAATTAGCTTACTCTGTTTTGAATTGAGTTCTGTTACTAATTCTGTTAGTTCTGAGTTAGTAATTCAAAATATAACTACTGTGAGACATTGTGATATTGTACGAATATCTGAGGAAATACTTCAGCATTTTGCTTTATTTCCTGTGAAAAGAAATTTTATTAACTTTTTAACGACTTGCGAGTTCAATCCATTACGAACCCGTACGCACGCGACAGTATATTTCGAGATAACATGATACACATACTGCATAAGCCTGGAAAATATAAAGGATGTTGTAGTGTAAAGTTGTACAGACGAAAAGTTTAATCATAAAAATGAAAGTTCAAAGCATTTTCTGGAAAGATAAAATTAACATCTTAATTTCAAAGTACAGTTAACTCCTGGTTTTAATTCACAGCAACAAAATTAAATGCTTTACATTAAAATGCATGCAAATATTGCTTAATATTTCTAAACTCTTTTGGATTTTTGAAAAATTCTAAAGGAAACTTGATTTTATTAAAATGTACATTTTTGTACACCAACGAAAATATTACGGCACTTTAAACGTTAATTCTGCAATGATGACTTCAGAAATACGGCATGATTTACGAAAGAGAAAAAAAATATTTGCAAGTTTTATCAATTTCTTTTTTTGGAAAAACCAAACGTAAACCACCTTGAAAGAATTCAATAAAACAAAATTAATTATGTAGATTTCTTTAATGTTCTTTTTTAAGTTAGTTAAAGAAATTTGTATAAAAATGTTTTACGAACGCAAACTTTCATTAAATTATTTTTCAAAATATCTGATAAATTTGTTAAAGCCATAATTACTACATGAGCATCAAATTTAATTAAGATATTCATGAAATGCATAAATTAGTAGCAAGTCCTGTAGTATATTAACAAGTTTAAATCTAAATTCAATAAACTGAAAGTACCAGTACTTCAACTTTTACGTAAAAAAGCTCTTACCCAAGAAGCTCTTCATTATTGTCACGAGAGCGCCCGCTGATTAGAATCTCGCAGAAAGTTAAACTTAGTTAAATTAATTACTCAGATTCGCGTTAACATATTTACCTCACATGAAGTTATTTTTACCGAGAAAATTCTTGAAACTCACTTGTTTGCAAGCGCAAGTAAACGATGTCTTTGATTTTATTAATTTTAAAAAAATTAAACATAGTATAATTTTCTCAAGGCTAAATTTCAAATAACTGAAATATTCATTTAGATGCAATTTTAGAATTAATTCCCGATACATATAAACCTGCTGAAAGCCGTTGAATCAATATGGGGCAATTAAGCTTGCATACTTTTTTCCTTTTGTGGAAATGTAATTGATCTTATTAAAATTCTATTGGTAATTTTCAGTAAATTTATAATTTACGCAACAGAGCTTGTGTAGCCAGACCCTTTCACAAAATGGAATTTTATAATGGGGTTTATATTTAAATAAGGCTTCATAACTTGGACAGAATTATTAGCATTCACTTCATAAGGCAACAGGTTTAGCGTTTTAGGCTTAATGCACTGGCATTCTATGTAAGTTGCAATAGCTCTTTTAAGAGACTAAGTTCTAAGCTGATGAATATATCACACCTGATTATTCAAAATTGAATAATAGTGTGGCATATAAATTTCGGTAATTTTTTGCTGCTATTAATTGTTATAAAAGGTGACTGAAATTTACAATAAATTTATGTGTGCTGATGTCTTCATCATCTTTCAACTGTTAACCGTTTCCGGATAAGCTGTTTGTGAGCAGAATAAATGGAGGCAATGAGTTATGTAGGAAGTGGAACTAGATTAGACGTAAATTGCAACTCCGTGACACAAGAGAATATAACACATAATAGTTGCTGACACATGAAACATCTGTAACAAAAGCACGGATCATGGATGTGACAGTCTTATGTCCAATGTACACAATCTGGCGAAAAGTATCCGGACACTCAATGGTATGGACTCAATAAATGGAGGCAATGAGTTATGTAGGAAGTGAAGCTAGATTAGACGTAAATTGCAACCCCGTGATACAAGAGAATATAACACATAATAGTAGCTGACACATGACACAACTGTAACCAAAACACGGATCATGGATGTGACAGTCTTATGTACAATGTACACAATCTGGCGAAAAGTATCCGGACACTCAATGGTATGGACTCAAGAATCCTGAGGCATATATTAATACGGTTATAGAGTTTCCCTTATTTTGCATAGCAAATTCATTTAAGTTTGATATCTTTCCTGAACCGTCCTAATATTGTCTCGCCAGGATGTAAATTTAAAGTTAACTGAAGTGAATATTTAAACGGGTAAAACTCTTGACTTTATTCAGAGCGTGTTTTCGCCAGCCAGCGCACGTTTCGTTGCTATCTCGCTGTTACGCCAGTAAGCTTCTTGGCCATTTCGTATTATCGTCACGCCTGTTTTATTGAGTCAACCTGTTAGACGTAACTTAACGTGCTAATCCAGCACTATTCTGTTTTAGATCATTAGTTTAGATCACTAAATTTCACTCCGATTATTAAAATTAATTTCAATCGCACTTAGCGTAGCTTTTTGTGAATATAATTATAATTTCTAACAAATAATAACTAAAATAGCAACAAAAAAGTAACTATACAATCAATTAACCAATAGACTTTGAACTAGGTAGAAATTAACTAACCGAAAGTCACACAAGCTCTTTGTTATTCATATATCATACTAAAACGAATGAATCGCTTTGCAGTTCAGTTAGAGAAGTCACGTTTTAATACCTTGGATGCATTTAGTCGGTTACCACTGCTTGCTTTTCGATTCCCCCAGCCTTTTACGAATTTCATAGTATAAACGGCTGAATGTTTATGCACTGCAAAAGGCATTTTTATGTCCAAAAATTGCAAAGGCGTTTATTCGGTACTTATGTGAAAACCCGGCCAAATATTTTTGCCCATTAAAGAAAAAACGCCAAACTACTCGACTTTTCGCCAAAAATGGAAAAGTCCTACTTCACGCTGGGTTAGGTGTAGCCTTGATTACAAGTGTTAGTTATTATTCTTGAGTAAAGACTCCTTTTTTCCCCTATATCAGGCATTTCCGAAAAAAAAATGATTAAAATTTGGAACCTGCCTACTACAAAAGCATGCTGTTGATTATTTCCAAACGACATGGCGCTTTATTTAAAAACTGAGAAGCAATGGCGTTGCAATGTTACCCGAAGCAAGTGTCAATTCGAAAGGGAACGTGATTCGAGGGTTCTACTGTTTCATTTTTGACTTCGATTCATTTACAGTTAGAGTACAGTATTGACGATTATTGAATCAAAAAAAGAGGAATTAGAGTTAAGTGTTTGGCGCGACTGGCGCCGTCTCTTGTGGTCAACGGGATTTTCCATAAGTACCCCTTATTCCCTAAAATTACACCAGAGTTGACACAAGTAAATTCAAAATTTAGGTCCATCCTGAAAACTTATGTAATAAAGGTTAGAATTTTTGAAAGTTTTAGTTATTTATCAATTTTCCCTCAAAGCGAAACTAACGAGATCAAAAAATATGTTGTCACAAAACTGATTCCCCTGCCGAAATATGTTTGTTGGTTTAACATAGTAAATGCCATAAGTAACACAAATTTAACCTCTTATAAACCTCTAGTATATGCCTTGGGCCGATTTTAACATTATTGTCTAGAAGCATATGCGACTAATAATTCGTTATATCTAACCTGAGCGTATTAAGTAGTGGAAGAAGCCGCTTCATTTTACGAACTCGGTATTCCTAAGACATCGGGCTTCTCGACTTCTTTTAAGGGTAAGAGGAAGAAATGTTCGAACTGCGGTCATCCGCTGGGCTTCGTACTCAAAATGGTTTATATTATTTGATTAAAGCAAAGCACACAAGGGCTCTCTGCCCAAGGGAAGGCATGCTTTCGCGGAGGATTTTCTAAGGGAAAGTGGCTCGTATACACGTTACACATGGGGAAACCACGAAAATGCCAGTGCAGGCAGCCCGTTTGCAGGATTCGAACTTTGAACCGAACTACTGGTGTTCCAACGGCATTACCGCTCGGCCGCTGGTGGGCCAATTTTCAACAGAAAAAGAAGAAACCTGATACAGATAAGAAACGAAGCTTGATTTTATTTAGTTGCATACAATATACAATTCAGTTTGATACAAGTTTAGAAATTTCGTAAAATATCATTTAAATTTCAGTCTGCACTGGCATATAAACATGCAAAGATTATTACAAATTATCACAGTATCTGTATCTTAATTTCATATGCAATCTCATTCCATACATTAATTAATGCTTTAGAACTGTATGTTGAAAAATGAATTCCTTGCTTATGTTTTCACATTAGTGTATAAGTTATACGCATGACCTTAAGATGTCCTTCAGTAAAAAACTATCTTCACATACTGCACTATAGTTGGACTATTGAATATGAATAGAATTTTCAACATACTGTGCAGTCCCAACAAGTTTTGAAGCTAACATACGATCTGCAATTATTTTCATATAAACATGGTTATTAATATACAATACATTTTCACAATGACAATATCGGAACTCATGGCAGTATATAAAAGTATTCTTCGTAACAGTCACAGATCTGCTACTTCTGATATCCTTAAGCTTTTTTCTATCTATAATATTATCGGGTTTAAAGTGTATGAAATCATACAATTTTAGCTCCCACTGCCAACAAAAAACATCAGTAACCGACGGCCTTTTCTTAGTTTATGGTTCGGTTTATCTAATCATGGTAAAGCTCGCAAGGGCTATCTTCCTAAGGGAAGGTATTCCTTCTTGCAGGAATTTTCGTGAAACTGGCTCGTACACACGTCACCACATGGTGAAAACCACGAAACCGCCTATGCGGCAGAAGAAGCCTTCTTAGCCTATGGGGCTAAGAAGATCCCGCCTATGCGGGATTCGAACCTCGGACCGAACTACCAGTGCTCAGAGACTTTACCGCTTGGCCTCTGGCGAGTCTCCTACTCAGTATGATCGTATGTAATATCTGTTTCGCGAATGTTTCCGCGACACAGCCTTAAATCCCCAAGTATAGATCTCAGTGAGCACAATAAACAATCCTTCGGGACAATTAATCAAAGTTGTTAAAGAGTAGGCGCCATCTATGTAAAACATCCGTGTACGTGCTGGCCACAATTTAGTTAACGAAATTGAGAATCATACAGATTTAAATGAATTTGGAACGGAAATTATCCGCAGCGAATATTATCAAGATGTCACCGAATGGTTAGGTAGAGCAGAGAGAAATTTAAATTTATGTTGTATGAGTCTTAATACTTGGGGATTTAAGCTTGTCAGAAATGTAGCTTCTGACAAATTAACTAGGAAGTACAGTGAACTTGTCCAAGTTAGAAATATCGAAATTGTATGGGAAACATAGCACGTGGCTAAACTTTTGGAATAGTTCTGAAGTAGCAAAACATAATAATGAAACACTAACACAAGTCTAAAAATCAGGTACTTGAAATCTTATTTGTCAGGAAATGCTTTTACTGGGATTTCGAGAGCTTTCTTTAAATAGTAAGAAATATGCTTGCTATGGTATTGCTTAATCTGCGGTTTAGTCGAATTGACCTTATCACAAGTTCTCACGTAAATAATCTATTAGATATCGAGCCAATAATGTAAAAGCAAGTAGAGTGTCAAGTACAGTCTGTTGCGTTTAGGTTTCTGTGGAGTACAGAACCACTGAGTGTAATGTTAAAACAAAAATACATTGCAGTCCTAATTGAATGAACTTATTTTTTTATCTAACTATGACATATGGACCATTAATGGTTCCCTCAAGTTGCAGTGCGAACTAAATTGATGCAGGGCTGCTTTGAAATGCAAAAAGGAAAATAGGAGTATGGAAGTTATGGGAAGGAAGTCGAATTTTGACCTTCATGTGAAATATTAATGCTAGCTGAAGTAGTTTTAAAATTGAAAAAAAAAATGTTTAAATATTATAAAAGAAGATCTTAAGTCGATAATATTATATTAAGGATTGAATACTCATATTAAGGATGATGACCGGAGTTAATTTGCGTGAATTTGATCACAATTCTCAACCAATTTTTTTTTCTGTTGTTGCTCATGCTCACTTGTCTGATGAAGTCAGCCCAAGCCCACGAAATTCCCCGTGGTAAGGAGCACAAGATTACGTCTGTCGTTGGCAACGGCCTTGAGCACCTAACAGGTGACAGTAACATTTGGTTCAATTCCGCCTCCATTTTGATGGAAAGCATCCCGGGGGGGAGGGACGGGCCCAGAGGGTCTCGCACCCCTCTCTTCTTTACCAAACCACACGAAAGGGCTTTCGGCTCGAGGCATATGTAAAGTGTCGCCATGCCGCACCGACGCTATACATTTACAAACATCCATGCCTTCTCGGGATTCGAACCCAGGCCCCTCGGCATCGCATTCAGCGACGCTAAACACTAAGGAAATGGGCGGCTCAACCAATTTTAAAATAGCAAATCAGCAACGTAACAAAAAGCACCCGAAGTATGCGGCTCGTATAATGACACTGTATTGTTTGAAACTGAGGAAACTGCCAAATTTTAAAGATGCAAAAGACTAACTGTATTAGACGCAATGTATGAAACAGATGTCGCGTCACACACACTTCTGAACGACAGAGTGACAAATTATTTAGGTTTGTTGAACTGGCTAAGGAAGTTAACTTGTATTCCCCATGTAGCGTCAACCAACCGAGAGAAAATTGAACCAACTATAAAAGAATATTTCACTCAAAATGTGCGTCGAATGAAAATATATCAGATTTCAAGAGTTCAAAGTGCATTTTCATGTATTGACAATCACCTCTTATATAAATGTTATAATTACAATGTGTTTCCTGTTAATAATCATACTGAAAGAGTGATAACTAATAATTATTGTTTCAATTGCCTAGGAAAGCGATTATCACCGTTAAGTCGAAACATTCGCGTAGTTTTCGCGAGCGTCATTAGTTCAATCCAGTAGAACGGTGTTTAAGACGGTTGTAGGAAAAAGTGTCATCCGGAAAATAAGGAACGGAAAGATAGGACACGGAAAATAAGTCACCATTCTTTTGCAATGGAAAAAATAAGGGATGTTTAGAAATATCGCCAAAATAGGAGATAAAAGTTATAACAACCATACCTGCGGAATAGGTTAGGTTATTCAATTATGGCAAAGCACACGAGGGCTATCTGCCTGAAGGGAGGGATGCCTTCGTGGAGGACTTTCTAAGGGAAACTGGCTCGTATACACGTTACACATGGGGAAATCCACGAAAACGCCCATGCAGCCAGCCCGTTCGCGGGATTCACCTGCGGAATAGGGAAATCTTCTGACGATGATTGAAAGAAGATAAGCGAGCTGCTGGCCTGTCGGATGGTAAAAATAGAGGGTTGACCAGCGGGTCATGGTCATTAGTGATTGTTCCCCTCATACCCCATGTAGTTATAGCCTTAAGCTGTGGTTCAGGGGTGAAACATTGTCGCATAACTGAGCGTTAAAAGCAGTACTATAACAAACTGTTGTAGATGAAATTTAGTCACACTTTGCGATAAGAATATTAAAACCTGCTTCGAAATGACCTTGCTCGGCTGCAGCTAGCTCAACGTCTTACCCTTAAAACCTTCCTCAAGAGAGCCCGCTGTAAACCTGCCGGTTAAATTAGAATTTGGCAGGTTTCTCCAACTCCGATTGGTGACATTATTTGGCGAGATTTTAGAGTTCCTTTTTTTCCGTTCCTTATTTCCGGGGGCTTTCTTTCCGTTTCCCTTTTTTCCGGGTGATATTTTTTCCACACACCGTTTAGGACACAAGGGTGCCTGAGCCAAAGGTTCTAACCCCTTGTAGAATAAATTGATAACTTCGAATGGTAATATGCAGTAACCTTAAGATAAAATCGAAAAGGTTTTAAATTTTTAAGGGTAAATAGAAGCCAACGAACTGGTGTCTGTGACAAGCATAAGGCAGTGCAAACATAGGCAGTTCGAATCCATAAATAGTGTGGAACAATATAAACACATGATCATAGTACATAAGAAAATGATATATACATACGGAAGAAAGTAAAACAAAATTTGTGGAAAAACAAATAAGAAAAAGGAATGAAACGTTACTAAATATGACAAGTTGTTACAGTAATATATTTACATGATCCATACATTTATTTGGGCCATAGGCCTAGCAATATTACTCAAGCTATTGTAATCGTAATAACAGATTTTAATGCTGAGATCATCAACATGTTGCTGCCTTTCATGAAACTTTTTTAGGTAATTTATAATAGTGATCACGCAGTAACTCAACGCCTATTTTTCATGGACCCACAAGCGTCGGTACCGTATAGCCTTGGATTTCCAGAGTGAACGAAGACAAAACAAACGTATAGAGCGCAAATGCAAATTCTTCCAGAGTCAGCACTCTCGTGTAGCTGTACATCCCTTTTCAACAGCAAATAAACAAGCAAATCGTAGATATTTTGCGAATTTCCCTTTCCGGTAATCAAGCGTGTGTTCGTTTGGTGACTGCAAGTTTATGAACGGAGATAAATTGTTTTCAACAGGTTGTCTTTGCCTACTTTATATTAATGAAAAGTCAAATAGAATCGCTCGTGGTTAGAGTAAGTTACCGAATTTTTGTAGAAACGGGGGAAAAAGCAGAATTGTAACGGAAGGCATACTTTTTAATAAATCATATGCTATTTAAATAAATATTTTATTTTTCCATCAAAAGCTGATTACAATTCCTGATTTGCCAAGAACAAGAAAAATATAAAATGTTACAACTTACATTTGATTTTTCCTCGCATTTTCAGTGCGGGTGTTTTTTAATGTTAAATCTTCTTTGCTGCATTTTGAAATGTTAAAAACTTTTGTTCTCATTCATATGTGTGATTGTGACTGACTATACACGCGAGCTTACATATAAAAATTTCTTGAATGTCAAAAAGGAGGGCATTCCACTCGAAAATTTTATTTAAATCGAACAAATGAATATGCCGAAAGCATATACAGAAATTTCCATTTTAACGATATTATTAAAAATTATTTTTGAAATACGACTCAGTTAAGATCTAGGTAAAAAATACGCGTTTCTTGAAGAGCCGTTTTTGGAAAGAAATCTACCGTTACGAAACCTCTTAAAATTAATGGAGTGTAAGTGAAGATAAGAAAAAAAATTACGGTATGGAAGAGTTTGATATTCTGCACGCAAAAAATTAGTCAAAATAAAATTCTGTCTTTAGAAAATAAATATCCCCCAAATGTAAGTGCTGATAGCAGTCATATGAATGAAGTTCCGAAATTAATTAATCAGTTGGTACTTAACAAATATATCTTAGTGATTTGATATTATAAAAGGCTGTCTTCAACCTAGTAGTAAAATCGTTGAACAGCGATAGGTTGAAGGGGTTTAAATTTCGACGAATAGACTGGCTGCTTGCAGTTTTCATGGATTTTTGTTGCTCGTGTTTAATGTGAATATAAGCCAATTTCATTTAAAAAGTCCTTCACGGAGACGTTGCTTTGACTACGAATCTTCACTTGGGTTTAGTTTGGATTGTTACATCACGTCAAAGCACGCAAAGGCGATCTGCCAAAGGGGAGGTATGCTTTCGTGAAAGACTTTCTCAGGGAAACTCAATGAAACCGCAAGCACGACGAAAACAGGAGCTTACAGGAGATGGAATCCGTCTCAAACAAACTACCAGTATATTAAGAGAAATCCTCGTGTACCTTGTCATAAGCTAAATAAAATACACAATACGCAAAAGTCACTTCATACTACTGAAATAGCACTATTTTCGGGTAAAATCCTAGGACAGCCCACACTCTTGGCGACAAACTGAAAAAATGCGCCAAGGCACAATGAAATGGCGGCAAGTGAATACAGGGGGATAAGGTGAATGCGTAATGAAAATATGTGTAAACATTACAGAAATTAATCAAATATATTTAAAATAAAAAATCACAGCATAATCATTCATACATCTTCCAAACCACATTTTAGTTACACGCAAAATATCGTACATACTTAACTTACTTTTGGAAAACCACGAATTCTTTCTTATACTTCTACCATAGACATGTTATATACATGTTATATATAGACATGTTATATACATGTTATATATAGACATGTTATATTCAAAACCGGGTGAAAAGCGGCACAGGAATGAGCTGCAGGAGTTTGGGCATGAAATGAAACTGAACCTAGACTTTGGCGTAATATCGCCACGGCTGGCGAATTTTTTCCGTCAAAGTGATTAAAACGAAATTAAAAAAAGGGGGGAAATAGCAATGATTTCATCAGGAGGGTGGCATCAATATAAGGCTGTTTCTATACTGCACAAATTAAATTTGCAAAATGCAGTCAACCCCCGACAGCCAGACAAATAGTCATACCTAGCTTAGCAGCACAAAGGTAGACAAAGAGAAAAAAGGCAAAAACAGAATGAGACGAAGCAGTGTACAATAAATACAACATATCAGAAAAATGGTAATAGAATAAATAAAATAAAAATAAAATAAATATGTTATAAGGCTGTTTCTATACTGCACAAATTAAATTTGCAAGTTTTTTTCATTTAAAAATAAACAAATAAATCAATAAATAAAAAGTGATTTAGGCAAAGTATATAATACATACTAAAAATAGTGGATGGAAAGTAAAATAATTAAATAATTTTTAAAAATAAATAAAATTCATATATATATTTATTATAATGCAATAATAATGCAAAGAAGGAGCAAAGATAATTTTAGAAATTTTTCTGAGTGAAAAAGAGATTAAAATAAAACAGGAAGAATATAAGCCTAAAACTTGGCCAGGGAAAAAATATATAAAAAATAAAAAATGGTTTTTTAGTGCTTAGGACAGAATAAAAATAGATAACATAAGTAAAATGAGTAAAAACAGAAAATAATACAAAAAGGAAATTCAATGTTAATACGAAAAGAAAATTTAATGTTAATACGGTGTATTACAGAAAACTACATAGAAGGCAAATCAAAGTAAGAAAGATATTAAATTAAATGAAGTAAGAATGAATGTCAATATAGCCGAGATAAGTAAAAAGGAAGGGAGAGAGTAAATTAATAAATTATGAAACAAAAATGGGATAAATTAAGGCTTCCTTTTACTAGCAAAAATAAATATATTTTGCACGTTGCACAATGTAGTCACACTATTTTAAATAATTTTAGAAGGTAAAATTTAAATAATGTTTAATAATTTTAAGTTTCTTTTTAAAAATAATGAAGTTTTGAAATTTAACAGATATATAATAACTATTTTCCTAATACTTAAATTCTTAATATTAAAATAAATGCCAGAAACATGATATAAGAAAGAAAATACGTGATTGAAAGCAAACATTTGTTAAATTTCTATGCAAGAAAAGGGGATAAAATAAGGTTATTCATGTCAAAAGAAATCTTAATTTTATGAAGTTCTTACACAGTGTATTGTATCGACATTACCAAGTATTAAATACATTACTACTTCGTACATGTCCGCATAAGCAAACGCATACAGAGAGTATTTAACTAAACGCATTTGAAGCAAAGTCTGTTGGCGTACAAAAAATGTCGCCAAAGCAGAATACTAGACTAATTAAAGTTATATCATATTACTAAAATCTTAACATTTTTTTTAGAACGCAGTTATTAAAAACGTACATATATATTAAGATACTTTTATTTAAATGTTATTTAAAGTATACATATATTATATAAAATTAGAAAATCTCTTTTTTTTAGAAAACGGCAAGTAGAGTGGCTAAAACACCCCTACATTTTATAAAAAATAGGTTTTAAAACTTTAGAAAAAGCTCATTTGTGAAATGTTACTCCTCCACCTTTCACGTATCTGGAATTACATCCATATGCGGAACACGAAAGTACCATTTTTTAAGTCCAAAACAATGCGCGTACTCGCAAAACACTTGCTTCTCACAAATTCTCCATAGAGCTGTAATGGTAAGGAAGATTCGCAGAAAATAACGATTCGGGATCCCCATTAGGGTTGCCGTTTCCCTCTCTAGTACATTACAGCTCTATGACTTCTACAAACATCATGCGCATTCACACCTTTTTTCCGACATCTCCATTCAAATCCATCCAAAATAACACTCTTTTGTTCGAATAATCCCATTCGCTCATTACATTTAGGACATTCATAATTCGAAGCAATCAATCCTTCCTTCATACACCATTGAATAAATTCTTTATTACCTTTCGCATTCAACAAAGTAAAAAATTCTAATGTATACTCGCTCACACAAGCAGCCATACTTCCAACTCGATAACCAACTACAAAATAGCAAAATTCAAAATACCCGCCGAATACGAAAATTCTAGAAATAGTTAGGTTTGCGATATCTACTATATCAAAGTAGTTACTAAGTTTGACACAATTTTCGCCAACCAAAAACATTCGCGCCAAGGGTGTGGGCTCTGCTAGTATCCAACCCTAACTTCGTATTACACTAGACTACCATTTTTCGTCTAGAATGAGATTTCGATCTTTTCCGTTACAGACAGCCCACCAGCGGCCGAGCGGAAAACTCGGAACACTGATAGTTCTTGTCCAGGATTCGAATCCGAGTGAACGGTATGGACGCATTCATGCTTTCGTGGCTTTCTTCATGCGTGGGTTTCATTCGAATTCACTCGTGGTTTTCATCATGTGTGTGCACAAGATAGTTTCCTTTAGGAAGTTTGCCACGAAAGCTTACTTCCTTTTAGGTAATTAACCATCGACAGCGTTATCATAATCAAATAAACTAAACCATAATCCCCATAACATACTAACAATTTTTTTCAAAATCTGAATCGTTAATAAAATATTTTTAATAGTATGTCATACTTTGTTATAAGTTTAACGAAAAAAATCAATTGGCATTTACATATTAACGCCACCACAGCAGAAGTTGCGTAATGCGCGAATAAAAAGCAGTCTTGTTCGCACACACCAACCCTGTTGTTCGTACGCGCACGCAGTTATCTTTCGGATTCCTTGTTGCGTTGTTTTCCTGATTTTGACACCATTTTTTAGTGCTACGAAAAAGCGTATTTGGGATTTGCCATAAACAGAACAAGATGCAATTTTATTTTTTCAAGAGCTAATTATTTTACAAAAAAAAAAAAAAAAACACGAATCTTATTTATCAGAGTTTATATGGAGACAGCATTAGGTGAAAGAAAATAAAGACCGTTTTGAATGTATGTTAAACTCTATATCGGCCCATTTTCCACCGGAATTCGATTGACTATTTTGTTTTTAAATAGTGTTTTGAATTTTGAAAGAGTTTGATTTTAATTAAAGTGTTTTATTTTATGATTTGTCTCAAAAATTTTAGGTGCAGATTGGCAGCACTTAAAAACCGCCAAATCTGTAGCTGCGGTGGCGTTAATACGTAAGTACCAATCAATTTAAGTGACAAATTTAAGTCTAGAAAAATGTTACCATCGCCGCAATAAGATCCTGTCAAAAGTCCCTTTCTCTCTGGAAGTTTCAAGTTGGCACATACATTCATTTAGAAAAAATTCACTTGGCGCGCATTGCCTTATAACTGAAAAGATCCAGGGAATTTTCAGCTTGGAAATAAAATTATAAATTTTATCGAAATTTGTGGATTATTTGCACTTTGACATGAACCAAAACTTCAGATATTTAATGAATTTAAAATAAGAATATATATAATGAGAATTTTGTGGCCAGACATACCCAGCGAAATACGTCAAAATTATTTCTCTACATAGAATTAATGTGCGCTCTTTATTTGAATTTATCAGTGTTATTACGTTTCAGTTTATCAGTATAATTAAGCGTTATATCGAAATTTAATATTTCCAAAGTTATGGAATCTTGCCGGCCTAAAAAAATGGGTTAATGGCCATGATATGGCTATGTTATAGAAAAAACAGTGGACAGTTTTAATGAAAAATATAAATTAATGATAATATAGTAAATTTGAAAGAAAAATAAGAATATAAGCTTTTTTCGTGTATTTAGTGAGTTTTTTTTTTTTTCAGTTTGGCGTGATTGGCGCCGTCTCTTGTTGTGGTCGACGGGATTTTCCGTAAGTACCTAAAAATGGCGTGTTGGGACTGATAAGACTAACAAAACTTTTTAAAAACAAATCTCATTTCTTATCTTTGCAGTTTCAGTATTTGAATTCAAGTTCAATCTTTTCCATTGGGAATTTGCATAATTTCCTTCTTCGGCGTTGCGACAAGATTACGTGAGAGTTATTTATTTATTACATATGCTAGTTTGAAGTAGTTATGTAAAAACTCGATTTCATTTGCAATAAAATTATTGCATAAATTTTTGTTGTTCCCATACGTTTTTCTTCCATTGCAAATAGAGCAAAGTTTTGATGGTAAGTAAAATAGAAGGTACAAAAAATAGTCCAAGATGAAAAATATTATATATAAGCTAGATTTATAATGTAGCAAAATTTTCAAAACGATTAACAACTTATTTAAAGATATACTCAGAAACTGAGAAAACAAAAAATAGTTTACCTAATGAGTTGCCTGACCTGCAGTTCTGCTAGCTGTTGCGGAAACGTTTTTAACTTCGTTGTGCAGAGAAGTTCCAATGAACATGTTAACGAACTATTCTAAAAACCCTCGAGCATCTTTATGTAGAGTAAAGGCCTGGATTTTTAAATTGAACTGGACGATTTTACGCGTACTTTCAGAAGCACTTGTTTTATTTCAAAGGATATTAATTTGTAATTGTAATTTATTTAAAACTTTCTTTGCCCACATTCGATGATTACATGTGTCGGGATGATATTTGTTCTCTTGTACGTACTACGTTAAGAAACTTAACTTGTCTTAACTTCTACAAGAGGACAAATTTCTTCTGCTGGTTGACTCGTGGGGAGGACAAACAAATCCGCAATTATACGACGAACTCTTCCAAGATGAAGGATTGCCAAGATGTAGCATCAAAGTTATTCCCCCTAAATGTACCCCACTGGTTCAACCCTACGATGTATATTTTTAACGTCAGGTGAAAAACTGTATTAAAAAAATAGAAAATTGTTCTTATCTCATCGAGCAATAAAAAGAAATAACTTCCGGAGAAGACTGCATAAAAATACATTCCATTGTTCATCATCAGTTATCCGCCCCAATATTCGGTAACATGCTACGTTACGCGTGGTTCTCTTCTAAACTTTGCGATGAGAGAGAATGCTTTATGAATGTCAATGAGTACGTTTTTCTGTGGAGACGTCGAAACAATGATGTTATTGTAAAAATCCGGCTTTATAACGTGTGCTAGATGCAGAAATAATTGTTTCCCCTGTTTCTACGATAAATATCCTCCCGACACACGTAATCATCGAATGGCGACAAATAAAATTTTGATGCACAAAGTCTTTTCGTATGCTCTTTAATTACAATTGTTGAAAAGACCGAAATTTTTACTTTTTCTATGCCTTTTGAGTATAAAAATATTCACCTCTTTGCTTAATTGAAAAAAGAATAATATAAAAATCGAGAAAATGGAAAAAAAGTCTCCACACGGGAAGTCGAACCCACGATCATCGCATTACTACTCCGAGCTCTTACCTCCTCGCCAACCGCTGCTTGGCAAACGACTTAACGTAAATGGCTTATACGGTGCGAGAGCAGCGTCAGAATTTTTATTTTCTAAACGCTTGGCCATCTGTAGTTCCCACTTCGGGTACTTTCATTTCTAGTCAAGCCCTGCATGCCCTATAAATTTGAGCGAAATCTGTGATGACGAGTGGAGAATAACACGTTGTTAGATATATTTGAGTTACTGTTAGATAAGCTAAGCAAAGTAACCCTAGAGTTGATTTGAAGTTGGTACTTTTACCGACAAAGGGAGGATGATAAGAAGGAAAATTTGTACAGTGAAAATTCTCAGTGTCGTCAGTTAGACTAAAAATGCAGCATTTTACAATACCCAACATTTTATCAGTACAATAATCGGTTCTTTTAACACAATTCGGCTGGTTTAACAGAATTTGGCTTGAGGTTGCAATATTGAGAAGAGTGATTAAAGTGCTGACAATTATGGCATTGAGCCACATCGACTTTAACATTTTAAGGGGCAATAATAACATTGAAGAGAAACAAATTGGTGAGTTCATAAATGCATTTCACCTAGGTTAGGTGTAGTGGTAATAGGCCTTTTTATTCCTTAGTCTAAATAATTGCTAATTTTACAAAATTAAATCCCAATTTTGGATTTTATTAGTTTGCGTGTCAGTTAGAAGACCTTATTACTGCTTTAAGAAGTTTTTCCAATTCTACTACTGTTTAAGTAACGGTTAATCTGATTAATAGACTAGGTACTTATATAAAATTCGGCGATCTTTCTTCCACAGCTGGGTAATACTCTCAAGAACTCACCATTTACACGGCGCGAAAAGTTTGTTTTTGCATGTTGCTTTAGAATTTTAAGAAAGTCCGAATATTTTATATTCGGTTGCGCTGTAATAGATTTCATTTGTAGCAGCTGCGCTGCTTTAAGAATGTCACCGTGGTTATCATGCCTACCCGTAGAACAATTATCAGGAGAATTAGCAACATTACCAACACAACATCCCATTTTGTTCATTTATCGCAGAAAACGTATTAAACTTATTCTGAATTCGAATAATCACACAAGATTTCACAAGTTTTAAATACTTGACAGTGTTTCTTGGCTTCATAAAGCCATCCAAAGGCTGAACATTGCGAAAAGTACTTTGTTTTTACAGTTCTCACACTCTTTTAGTGAGCTACTAGTTAGAAAATCAACATACTAGTCAGTAGCAAGACTACTGCAGTTACTACAATTATTCATAATCACTTTTTACTAAAGAATTACCTTCAAACTTCAATAGAATCAACACTAGCATCTAAATTAACATTACAACTCGAATCATATTTCTTTAAATTTGGTGTAATACGTTAACAGAATCGCTAGTTACCAGAAAGTTGTACTTACCTTGCACATAGTTTGGAACCCTTCGTCTCGTGTTACGCTCGCACTCCAGGTAATACTTGTACGTCATATCACCATCGGACTGTTCACTAATCCTGTTCTGGAACACATCCACGTGCTCACGTAACTTATGTCGTACACCAAGAAGGAATACTAAATCAGAAGGATTGTAAGAGTTTTTCCAAAGTAGTCCAAAAAAAAATTAGCCTTCACGAGAATTTCGTCAAGACAGTTCGGGGACAGCACATGGAAGTTCGTATTTTCCCTCTCAGGGAGCGGGGGAAACGTGTCGCTGTTCATACCCCCGAAAATCACACACAGGAGAGCTAACAAACACGTCCTACTGCTTCAACAGTTAGCTGTCGAATCGCCAAAAGTTAATGTAGAATTGCTTTAGGAAAGTACATCAGTAGATAACAGAAGCGTTTGTTTGATAGAGCGGTTGAAGAGGACGCTGATCGATTTCACCAGCAAAAGAACTTTTCTTTACCAAAGCTGACGCCACTTTTTTTTTTTATCTCCGATTATGGTTTGTCCGAATGGATTCTCAGGCGACAATTCCATGTTCCATTCTAAACAACGACATTTGAGTAAGCTATTGAATTCTTTGATTGAGGATTTTCAGTTCTTCTTGTACAGAAGAATCGCGCACTTGGCGACGTAAAAAGGGCAGCAGGATGAAAAGCACTTACCGATACAATTCTCCACGGTGGAGTGGTGTAACACCGGGGTGAGTTACCGATACAAACCCATTACCTGTTTTTAAAGTCTATACGATGCGTGCAGCACATGCTCGCTCTGTGCCAAGACTGCAATGATATTAGCATAATTTTTGTGAGAGCTTCTGAGAAGCGTTCGTATTTGAATGCGTGGAAGCTTCAATGACTGAAAGACTTTCATTGTTCCAAAAGGAATCAATCAGAAAACAATCTTGCTGTAGATATTTCTACTCTTTGTTTTTGTGAGGTCTTCAAATCCTGGAATATTTAATCGCTTGTGTAGCGAAATATTTCAGAAAACAATTTCATTTGGGAAGCTTTTCTCTGATGAACGAACACAGCTGAAAACATATTTTAGTGATTACCAAATTCTGTCTTTATTGAAACTTGCAGAGATTCATTTCGAGACGAGGTAAACCTGCTAAGTTTGTGAGGTCTTCAAATCCTGGAATATTTAATCGCTTGTGTAGCGAAATATTTCAGAAAACAATTTCATTTGGGAAGCTTTTCTCTGATGAACGAACACAGCTGAAAACATATTTTAGTGATTACCAAATTCTGTCTTTATTGAAACTTGCAGAGATTCATTTCGAGACGAGGTAAACCTGCTAAGTTATTCACTGATAATATGTGCGGGCAAGTAGTGAAATTACAAAATTACACAATATACTAGG
The DNA here is from genome assembly GCA_000611955.2 of Stegodyphus mimosarum. NCBI lineage: Eukaryota > Metazoa > Arthropoda > Arachnida > Araneae > Eresidae > Stegodyphus > Stegodyphus mimosarum. The sequence goes on along the minus strand of KK120980.1, from coordinate 1,472 downwards.
TAAACCGGATATTGTTCGAACAGCCTTGTGAAACAGCTTATTGTGGTATGGCAGGCAATGGTTGTCATTCGATGACGTACTTCCTCTAGGTAGACAGCCGTAATACTTTTCCCTTGCTAAGGGATTATCTGTAGTATTACTTATTATCTGTAGTATTTATTATTGTAACATAGTAATTAGTTTTTATTACTGTAGTATTTATTATTGTAGTATTTACTTCCGTTGGCATGATGAAATATCGCCCATACCCTTAAAGACGCCAAGAGGGCGCAAGCAAGCTGTTCTCCGAACGATATACGGTAAACGAAATAATGCTAGTCTGGATTATTTAGCATCTGACGAAATATCAATAGATAAGAGTTTTCTACCGCTAAGGGCTCATAACCTTGAGAGTCTTTGACAGGTAGGTGTCAAGTCTTTTAAAGATACTTATGAATTATTGCAACAATCTTTGTATAATAAATCAAATTTTAAGAAGTCGCCAAACTCTGGCAACCACGCGCATAGCAGTTCTTTAGGTAACCATATCCATTGAAAATCACAATCCGAAAATTCAGTGAATCATCATTATTTATGTAAAAATTCGCCAAGGTAAATGCTCCAATATGTAGCCTTTTAAATATCACTTGAAAGAAGTTGTTAGCAGCTTGAAATTAAGAACGAGGAATTCAGCTGCGTATTTATTCATACCCAGGGAGTATTAAGCCTTTTCTCTGTAAGAGTTTCTTCAGACATTGGCCACCGCCACTTAAATGTGTAACGTACTTGAAAATCGTACGCGTTTGAAACAAATATGAGCTGCGAGCTATGCTAGTCCCATTAGCAATAAACTCATTAAAGGTCCAGGTTCTAAATCTACGAAACATTTCATACCCTGATTCGTTTTTAGTCCAAAGGGGCTTTGTCCTGAAGGACTATTGTTTTCGTTTTGCGATTTTGCGGCGAATCGCTCTGAATGCCCGTTTCATTTTTCAAATCGTTGCCAACAAATATTATCACCCTGTATTATATTTGAAGAAATTAAAAAATGAAGAATCTGCATAAACGTATATATGTTTCTGGAATTGTGATAAAACGACGGTACCTAGAGCCATCCAGTTTTGATTGAGGTAATCCTACTGCGAATATGGCATATGGAAGCCCAAATTTGAAATTTGGAATTTGTTTTATTATCGACTTCATGTTTTGTAAAACTTGCACCGAACTTTATTATTTTAATTCTAGTTTTATCCATTTATTTTACATTGCTTATTTAAACTTCTGTTTCAAATAAATATTTTATTTCTAAATAATATAATTCATCGCTTGCCAAACATATTCGATAGGATTTTAATCTGGACACTGAGGAATTATTCCGAGTATCTCAGAATTAAGCAGCAACGATTCGCGTATTCATAAACTTATGCTTCAGATCGAGCATATTATTACGAAACTTATTTTAAAATATCAATATAGTTAAACTAAATCTATTA